>MJUU01063922.1:59526-111792 GCA_002080025.1 Modiolus philippinarum
TACTGAAAGCTTACATCAAGAGGAATCCAAAGAAAAAAATCCCATCGAAATCCGATGAAAAATAAAATTTTTTGGTTATCTGTAAATTTACGATTTTGGCCCCCTTCGGCCCCTCATAGCTGGGTAAGGAAACAAGTTACCAAAAATCTAATAGTAGAGCGCTACGATAATTTTTCATTAGGAATCCTTTGGAAAAAATTGCATCAAAATCGGACTAAAAATAAAAAAATGAAATTTTTGAAATTTGCCCCTTTTGGGCCCCATTTATCTCGTGAACGGTACATGCCACGTGAAATCCGTTGGCATACTCCAGATTGGAAATTTTCTAAGGAGTTTACTGAAAGAAACCCCATCAAAATCCGATAAATAATAAAGATTCTACAGTCAAATATGTGAAAACAACTAATTTAACCCCTTTTGGCCCCTTATTCTAAAACGGGCGGGGCCAGGAACATAAAATTATTGCTTGGGCTAAAGCATGTGCCAAAAAACATCATACTAAAATTTGAAAATGATCTGTTCACTGGAACCAAAGTTATGCTGTCCACAGACACAAAAATACCCAATTTTACCCCTTTTTGGCCCCTTTTTCTGAAACGGGTGGGGCCATAAACCCGAAATTAAAACCCGGGATAGCCATTATGCCAAGACACCACATACTGAAATTTGAAGATGATCCGTCCACTAGAAACAAAGTTATGCTGGCCACAGACGCCGACGCCGACGCCGACGACTGCGCCATAACATAATACGACCGCAAAATTTTTGCGGTCGTATAAAAAGTCAAAAAATGGCAGATACGGAAAAATTGGAATTATTTTTTTTCAAAAATATACTTGGGATTCAATAATGAAGTTGTTCTGAATATTGTGTCAAAATTTCATTGATATTGGGCAAGATTTCATTAAGTTATTGAAATTCAAAAAAAAGTTTATCATTTGGGTTAACAAAATGTTGACGACAACGCCGATGGAATCTATGGTTTGCTATGTCTCGCCTTCGTGACTTTCGTCACAGGCGAGAGAAAAAAATCATGTTAGTTTTCATTTTTTCAACACATTGCTCAGGAGGTGTATGTATTTGCTAGTAATTTAACTAAACTATTTAGAAAGTTAAAAGATCAAGTTCAATCACTTACTGTTAGCTGATGCTGCTATATCTAAACTAGAGGCTCTCAAGAGCCTGTATAGCTCACCTGGTCCATGACTGGCATAAACTGCAGCCCAAATTAACCCAATGTTAAAGTGTCTCATTTTCTAGAAGTTTTAAAGGAGAAAATCTTTGAACGTGTTTTCCTCATAGGGTCCAATGTTAAACAATGGTCCCCGCTGGCAGCCATCTTGGATGAGGTGCAGACTTGTCAGACATAATTTTTTAAGAAGACCATTAAAGGCCTATTGTGACCAAGTTTGATTCCAACTGACCAGGTAGTTTCAGAGAAGAATGTCTTTGAATGTGTTTTTCAAGTAGATTCAGCAGTTTCCACGATAATTTAAAGCGCCACTATCCATTACAACCCATCTCAGACCATCATTCAAAAAAAAAAATTGGGCAGGGGTTCCCCTTTATAATCTAGTTTAAACATATTTCTTATATTGTGAAGAAAACTATGAAGCACAATATCACAATCAAGCTTACATTGTACGTTATACAGTTGAACTTCAGTGTCTCAAACTTTGGTAGCTAGAACACCACCAATATCTTGATCTGTATTTAAAAATCTGATCATGTTTTACTATATTTCTTTGTTTGGCATTTTTAACAAAAAACATTCTTGCTAAGGACCACTTTCTACACCAGTTTTGAAGTCAAAACATCATTTTGTAAATGGCAGGCAATGACAATTTTCAGCATCAGTTTTGAAGTCACAACATCAATATCTATTTCGAAACCAAATTTCATATTAATTGGACAATGTTGAATTTTCCCGCCTTTTTTGGCGGTCATTTTGAAAATGGCGTTTAACGAACAATTTTCAACATCAGTTTTTGAAGTCGCAACATCATCATCTATTTGGAAACCAAATTTCATTGAAAGCGGACAATGTTGAATTTTCCAGCCTTTTTTGGCAGCCATTTTCAAAATGGCATTCAACGAAAAATTTTTAACATCAATTTTGAAGTTGCGACATCAATACCTATTTGGAAACCAAATTTCATTAAAATCAAACAACCTTGATTTTTCCTGCCTTTCTTGGTGGCCATTTTGAAAATGGCAGTCAACAAACAATTTTCAACACTGGTTTTGAAGTCGCAACATCAATATCTATTTGGAAACCAAATTTTATTGAAATTGAACAATGTTGAATTTTCCCGCCTTTTTTGGCGGCCATTTTGAAAATGGCGGTCAAAGAATATTTTTCAACACCACTTTTGAAGTCAGCACAGCATGGCAAACATTTTATCAATTAACACTTAACCTTCATCTTCTATAGTTTTGGAAATAAAAAGATGAAAAATATGAAAATTTTGAAAATTCAGTGAAAAAAGGGCAATAACTCCTACAAGGGTTTTTGGATTTTCTCCAAAATTTCAGGGTGGGTAGATCTTGATATATTGAACATTTTTGCAATTTAAAGTTGACCTCTATCTGCTATAGTTTCTTTGTTAAAAATTTAAAAAGTTTTGAAATTTTGAAAAATTTCCGGAAAAAGGGCAATAACTCCAAAACTGGTGATCAGATTTTCTTCAAAATTGCAGGGCGGGTAGATCTTGCCATGCTGATCACTTTTACCCCCCTCGTCAGATTTTTTATATCTGTAACGGTTTTCGAGTTATTTGCCAAAAACAGCAATTTACCCCTATGTGCTATTTTTAGTAATAGCAGCCATGTTGTTTGGTCCTCGAACTAATCGAACAACATTTTGAACCTAGATACCCTGGTAATGATTCAGACCAAGTTTGGTGCAAATTGGCCTGGTGGTTTCAGAGGAGAAGATATTTTTGAAAAAGTTTACGCCAGGTGAGCTAAAAAGGATACAATGAGAGTGCATATGTTCTACCTGAACCTATAGGCTACACAGGTCCTGTTTAAGACAAGAGTTCTGATGCTCATTAAAGTGGAATGACAGGTCTTCATTTATCCATGGTTGGTGTTTTGGTTTGAGTAATGGAAATTCTATATTCAACTTTGAAAATATATAAGGGACCGACCATTTAACCTGAAGGGGGGGTTATGGTTTTTTTTTCTGAACAGAAAATTTTAAATGGTCGGTCCCTAAAGAGAGTTATGACGGAAATACAAATGCAACATTTATTATTAAGAAGTTGACCATCTATCCCTCAAACTACAAGGCGAGCTCTTAAAAAAGCCATTATTTATTTAAGTTTAAATGATACATGTACCTTATTCAGACATTAGCTATCTTGGGACCACTCGGGATAAAATTGGTTCTCTAACTGGGCCAGCAGTTTAACAGAGAAAAACGTTAACGTCTTTGTGCTTTCGATTGGGTTCAAGGGAAACTGTGTCCCCTTTTGGCATTTTAGAGAGGTAAATCTAAGGACCATTGATATTAAAATGTGTTTTGCATAAGGTCCAATGTAAAATTATGTTCCCCACTATCTGCTATATTGAATGAGGTACAGATCTTCCTGATATCTTTTATGTAAGGAATCATTTAAGTACCAGTACCATTGTGACTAAGTTTTGTTCTAATTTAACTACTGTTTTTTGTAAGGAACTTTGAATTTGTTTTCTAAAAGGTCTAGTGTTAAACCATCTTCCCCACTGGTGGTTATAATGGACAAGGAACCCACCTGCCAGATAATTTTTTTAGAGGGACCATCAAAAGACCATTGTAACCAATTTTAATTGGACTTGAAGTTTCTGAGAAGAACATCTTTGACTGTGTTTCCAATAGGGTTTACGATAAACTATATTCCCTACTGGTGGTACTTGGATGAAGTACAGACCCGCTGGATACCTTTTTGAAGGGAACATCTAAGGGCCATTGTGACTAAGTTTGGTTGTAATTGGACTTGTGGCTTCTGTAAAGAAGTTATTTGAATGTGTTGTCTCAAAGTTCCAAAGTCTAACTATGTTCCCAACTTGCAACCATTTTGGACAAGGTGTACAGGTCTAATTAGGAGCATTGTGCTTGTGTAGGGTATAATTATTACCATTTCTACAATCTTTAGAATGGAATCTATAGACTTGAGATAAATTTTATCAAGTCCAATGTCTGTTGTGTTAGATGTAGTAGTTGAAGTTGTGTACTGTTGGGTACTATCGACTTTGTACTGGCTATCCATCTTGTTAATCTACTGTCCAAGTTTACCAGTTAGTAAAATTGTCAGATTTCTCTGGAAAACAAAATACAACTATGAATCATATACATGTAGCACAATATTAGATAAAAACTAATTATATTAATACATATTCTAAATAAACATTTACTCAGGTCTAATGTTCAATAATGTTGCCTGATGGTGCCCATCTTTGATAAGGTACCAATTTAATAATACATTTTAAAAGCGGGCATGATCAAAAGAGTGGTTCCATTTGGAAAAGCAACTTTCAGGACTGAAAACTCTGAGTGCATTTTGCCCTAAGGCCCTTATCAAGTTAAACTATGTCTGTACTGGCAGTAATCTTCCATGAAGTATGTACACAAAAACCACAAATTTGAAATTGGACTAAATTAAAGGACTTTGGTTACCAAATTTGGTTCTAACTGGTACAGTGGTTTCAGAAGAAAAGATCAATGAATGAAAATACAACAGACAATGGACAAATAGTTTCATAGGAATTTTGAAAGTGTTGGCTGGGTGTACATTTTCAACATGAAGCGCTATCATACCCCAATGAAACCCACCTTACCCCAATAAAACTTCATAATAATGTAATAAACCTCACCAAAGCAATGAAACAGAGCATGTTATTTTGTTGCAAGAGTAAAATCTATATTACTTGCCTCACTGCTAAATTGAAATATAACCGGAACAAGAAACATCCCCAATCAACTACATCAATATCTGTATATCAATGACAGATGATCATGAGCTACAACTTGCAATTGACAGTAACTGAGAAAATGATCTAATAACAGAAACTTATGTAGTCATGATCACTAGACCATGAAATTGAGGTCATGGTTACAGCAGTTATATAATTTTAGCTGGACATTTATACACCTGGATGATATATGAAGCTTGCACTTAATATTGCCTCATATATCTCACTTTCAATGAGTTTCATTGCAGGAAAGACAATCACTTGTGAACACAAGATATGATGCACATCAAAATAAATTATGATTCAAGGATAAGTTCCTGCACCTACATTTGTAGAATGGTTCCTGGCCTTCATCCAAGAAAGTGACCATTTGAATGTTATAGGGGTTCTTGGAAGGAATTTAAAAACAAATTTCCAGGATCAGAATTCTTTTGGGTGAAAAAAAAATTATCCAGATCTATAGGAGGTTTGAAAAAAATTACCAGGAGGACAAATTTGAAGGAAAATTTCTGGCATGGACAGAAAAAGAAGAAAGAGTTGCATCCAGTGAGAAAAAAAGTCAGGCTCAAAGGTTGCATGAAAATATACCCAGGATCAGACCCCATCCCCACCCCCACTAATAATCAAATACACACTTGCTTACAACTTTTTTTTTTACTACTAAACATAATTGTATTGTACTATTTATAATAAGTTACTAAATAAGTTGCCAGAAAGTCAGTTGTCATTTGACTCATTTCTGTGGTGACATAATTTTGGCATTATAACAACATGTTTATTGTCTGTTAGTATATAATGTACTAATTATTTCCATCTAGATAAGATGTATGTTACAATGTAATAAAGATTCTCCTTCAAACAAAATGTCACAACTTGTTTTCTCTTCACTGTTCATACATAACTTATCTTTTCCTGATATTCAATAAGTTTGAATCAAGACAATACATGTATATTCAATTCTGAACATGTCACAGTGACCTATATTGCTATTATATTATCATGGACACACCTTCAATATGTTAAGGCCTAGGTAACTCATTTGCCTTATATAGATCTATACATGTATACATCAAATTACTTTGACATAAATACAAGTCCTTATAGGAGTAATTTCAAAAGGCCCAATACATGTATAAGTTCTGGTATTTAGATTCACCAGTTTCTCTTTTCCACACATTGTAGTACAGAAAATCATAAAAGATTAAAATGTAATGAAATTTTGTTCTTAAAATTCATTCAGTGATGGTGTAGGCCGGCCATACAAGAAGAAAACTGATAGTTAACTGATAACTGCCATATAAATATAACAAACTGATAAAAATCAACTTTGGTATAAACGATTCTACAATTAGCCATACCTCAACTCAGTAGATTTTAAAAAATGTAAATGTAGTCATCATATCTTTGTTTGCCCAGCACCTGAATCAGTTTTTAGGGCTTATGCCATAGAGCTGCTGGGTGTGTCCCAGGGTGGTGGATAGGGGAATGCCCTGTTAATGCAGGGTACTCAGGTCATAATACGTAAAAGTACTAAAACCTAACCACAAACTATTGAAGCAGAACAGTGTGGAGAAACGCAACGCTCCATGCAGTATAAAGAACCATTCTGTATTCTTGCTAAGGAGAGCCGACTCACTGGGAGTTGTAAAGAAGGGTAAATTTCCTATCCCTATCCATTTCTCTTTTTCCAGTGGCAATCAATACTTTCTGTCGAGGTTGTCTAATCCTTCTTCGTTTACTTGTACTTTTTTTTGAATTGATTAACATGTTCTTGTCCTGATATAGCTGAAATATTGCTCACTTGACATTAAACTCTGACTTAACCAATCATATCTTTGTTTGTACATGTGTGAGATTCCAATTCTACACCAAATATGAAACTTTTCAGACTGGAGGTTCTATGGCCACATAGGTAACAAAAAATGACCCTGCATTATACCCTCCACAACATAAAAGATATCCACCCATTGCACAAGCAGACAGAAAATTTCATACATGTAGTTATTCAACACATTAATGTTGGAGTATACATAAGAATGATATTATATATATTATCAAGTGAATTTGGCCAGTTATTGCGTTTTGAAAGGCGTAAAAACTTCTTAAAAGGCGACTGCATAGTTGGAGAATACATAACAATAATGTATGTTTTTATTTCGTACCAAAAAGCATTATGTCATAATTCCCTAAAGATTGTTCAACTTGACAGGTAATAAAATGTATAATGACAAAAAGTCAAATCTATCCACACATTGTTGGCTTAACCAATTCAAAACATAGAATAGGGTTACCTATAAGTACACAAAAGATCAATTTTGTCAAATACTATGAAATATCAGCTATATGAAAATAAGTAATGAAGAAAGTAATTATAGCTATATATTGACCTTGGCAATAAAACTGCTAGAATTGAAGAATTCTATAATAATATTTAAAGGCCAAAAGAATTCATTTACCTGTCATTACCAACGCAGGAAATATTTTAAATTTTTCCCCCAGAGATTTACTAACTATGCTACACTCATTCCATTAAATATTCATTTTTAGCAACAATGAAAAGATCAGTGTATCAACTTCCTATGAGTATAGGGAAATAAAATCTCCTTTGAACTTGTCTTGTTTATACTGAAATCCCAGGACTGAAATATTCATTTAGATGTTGTATATTTCATTCCACTTTTTAGCGTCAACTTCAGAAATATATTTTAATATTTTGAATATGTATATATATATTACCTGGTTTACGTGGTTGTAGAGACCTGGTATAGGCTATCTAGCCTCTCTGGCCCTTATTGATAAATGTATCTACTTATAGTTAAAATATAGAAATTTATGGAGATGTGCCCTTCTTGATGATGTTCGTAAGTCTAACTATGGTAATAAACTCCGTACGTATAGACTTTTTAAGAATAATTTTACTTATGAAAATTATTTGGTTTTGGGAACTTAGTCAAAGACGACTATTAACTAAATTTAGGATAAGTTCACATAACTTAGAAATTGAGCGTGGAAGATATTTTAACATTCCAAAAGAACAAAGAACATGTAAAGTCTGTGGAGACGGCATTGAAGATGAAATTCATTTTCTTTTCCAATGTAAGAATTAAAAAATGAGAGACAAAAACACTTGTTTATTAGTGAAAATAAATATAAAAACTTTAAGTATTTATGTAATGAATCTAAGTTTATATGGTTAATGTCTTCAGAAGACAAATTTATTTATAATCAACTGTTTCAATTAATAAACAATTTGAACATTGTAAGACAGGAACTTTTGTCTTAATTTATTCACACAAACTCTTTATACATAGATTTTACTATTGATGCTTTGCCTCTTGAGTACTGGACCACAGTGGTCGTTGTATTTGTTCTATAGCTTCACCTTACTTATATGGTAATATAAATTGTATTGTATTGTACTTAAATAATCACTGTAATCACTGAAATCATTGTATCTAAATTCATATTGATTGTTCAGCTCCTCCTGGGGCGTCTTAATTGACAATAAAAAAAATGTTTGTTTGTTTGTTATATACAAGTATCTAATTATATACAATTGATGTAATGTACTTTCTTATATACTAAATATCTCATTTCAGTTTTTTGTCTTCTAATTTCAATATTATTTACATATGTATGTTGTTATTCAATCACTCAAAGGGCAAGGTTCGATAAGGGCATTTTTTTGCACTACTAATTTCCTCATTTTTGACAATTTTTCAAAACCTTATTGTATAGTAGAATGGTTGCATTAAATAGATTTGTGTTCATTTTGCAAAAATTTCTACTGGCAGCAGCAGTACTGGGATCCTAGAAATAATGCCAAAAAATTAGCCCAAAAAGGCAAAATCTTCATAATTGTAGATTTTTTTTTTCATTTTTTATATTTTGATTAAAACAGAAGTAGCCAACCACGTGTATACTCAAAATATTTTTATATGATTTGTAATTTACCATTTTACACAATATTTACAAAGCTCATCAGTGTACAAGAGGGTTGCCATTGATAAATATGCCAAAAACGCCCCAAAATCTAGCCTTTTCAGCCTTTTTTCAGCGATTTCCCCATTATATGCTATGTTTGGTTGGCTTATTTGACTAAATCTGTTGAATTAGTAATACCTAACAAGAGTAGACCCTAATAAATGTCTCGCCCGTCCCTGCTTGACATTTGAATTGAAGTTTTAAACAATAACTAAACATGCTCACTAAACTGTGAAATTTAATTCACTGACAAAAGTTATATAGCAGGCCATTATATACTACCCAAGACCAACCCATATACAAAATATCATTGACCTACCACAAATACATACTGAGAAACTTAACATGGTCACTAGACCGTGAAATTTAGGTCGAGGACAAAAGTCATATGCCAGACTGACATATTCTAACCAAGACAAACCTACATACTAAACATCATTGACCCACCACTTCAAGTTATTGAGAAATGGACTTAATCAGAGAAACTTAACATGGTCAGTAGACCGTGAAATTGAGGTCAAGGACAAAAGTCATATACCAGACTGACATGTACTACCCAAGACCAACCTACATACTAAATATTATTGACCTACCACTTATAGTAATTGAGAAATGGACCTAATCAGAGAAACTTATCATGGTCACTAGACCGTGAAATTGAGGTCAAAGACAAAAGTCATAGGCCAGACTGATATGTACTACCAAAGATCAACCTACATACTAAATACATTTGTATTATTGACGTAGGTCACTTCTAGTAATTGAGAAATAGACTTAATCAGAAAAACTTAACATGGTCACTAGACCATGAAATTGAGGTCAAGGATGAAAGTCATATGCCAGACTGACATGTAATTCCTTAGACCAATGTACATACCAAATATTATTGACCTACCACTTATAGTTATTGAGAAATGGACTTAATCAGAGAAACTTAACATGGTCACTAGACCGTGAAATTGAGGTCAAGGACAAAAGTCATATGCCAGACTGACATGTACTACTCAAGACCAACCTATATACCAAATATCATTGACTTACACGTACCACCTACAGTTATTGAGATATGGATCTAATCAGAGAAACTTAATGTGGTCACTGGACCGTGCAATTGAGGTCAAGGTCACATGATTTTATGTCCATCAGGTAGCAGTTGATTAGTACTACCTATGGACCAAATCAAAGGGTTTTCAAAATTTTCCTGTATTTAGTGAAAGTTAACACCGTCGCCGCCGCTGTCACCTTCGCCGTCATACTTTGTACGCCTATGTCTCGCTTTCTGCTACTTTTGTCGCGGGCGAGACAAAAAACAATTGAATCCATTAAAGTAAACAGTACAGATTTCGAAAACTACCACAGACCTTTCTTTAGCTTTTCTTCAAACCTACTCCTTATCAAATCTACTATGTTTTACTGTTTTATAATATGTTTATACAATACATTATTCTCCATTTATTCATTTGTATTGATTAATCTGCCCACCAATGGGCACCATGATTGGTTAAAGACAAGATGTGCTTTGTGAAACACTTATGCCCCCGGGTAGAAGTAAAGAAGAAACTTTGAACAATGAATGTCCTTCTGACAAAATAATTTGTAGAAATAAATTCTGGTATCAAAAGAAAAGTTTAATCACATTAAATGATGATTGCAATTGGATGCAAACACAGAAGTCACCCAAATGAACCGTTCCAATCTTTATCCAAGCATTATTAAGAAAACAATTTTAACCCCCCCCCTTTTTGGAACATTTATAGCCAACTCATGGTTTTCTGTCTATCAATATTATCAGTACTTTGATTACACCAGGGATCATCAATACTGGTTCCCCAAAAGTGGAAGAATACACAGAAGAGAAGAAATGAAATAATAGATATTTTTAGTAACATCCCTCATCATTGATATATATAATATGTATATAGTACCTGTAAAAACAAAAGTGAATAAATGAAGAAAATATGCTGAATGATTTAAAAAATCTTTTTTACAAAAAAAATTCTATAGATATCTAGAAACATTTCATCATAAATGAGTTTAATTTCTATATATATAAATATAAAATAAAACGAAATATAATTTCATTTTTTTGGTGAAATTTTACTGGACAGTCACATGCCAAGGTCAAGGTCACAAGTCAAATATTCTGGTTCCAACTGAAAGGTCTCTCCACAAGGAATACACATGAAAACTATGAAAGAACTATTACTTACCATTCAAAACATATGCTCAATGTTAAAGTTTTTATGCTGTTGTTCACAGCCCAAGGTCAAGGTCACAAGGTCAACTATTCTGGTACCAATTAAAAGGTCTTGCCACAAGGAATGCACATGCAAAATATGAAAGCCATATCACTTACCATTCAAAAGATATACCCAATGTTAAAGTTTATTTATTTTTTTTCAAAAAGTCCATCACATGTAAAGGTCAAGGTCATGAGGTCCAAAATTTTGGTATCGTTTGAAAGGTTTGCCACAAGGAATACACATGCAAAATATGAAAAGCCCTATTACATTTGTACTTACCATTCAAAACATATGCTCAATGTTAAAGTTTTATGCTGTTGTTCACAGCCCAAGGTCAAGGTCACAAGGTCAACTATTCTGGTACCAATTAAAAGGTCTTGCCACAAGAATGCACATGCAAAATGTGAAAGCCATATCACTTACCATTCAAATGATATACCCAATGTTAAAGTTTATTATTTTTTTTCAAAAAGTCCATCACATGTCAAGGTCAAGGTCATGAGGTCCAAAATTTTGGTATCGTTTGAAAGGTCTTGCCACAAGGAATGCACATGCAAAATAGGAGAGCCCTATCATTTACCATTCAAAAGATATACCCAATGTTAAAGTTTTTTGTGGACAAACAGACAAACAGACAGACAGACCAAAAACTATATGCCCCCTGAAACTTCATTTCACGGGGGCATAAAAAATTATCCTTATCTTTTACATGTATTTGCCTTTATTAAATTGATTTCAAAATAAAATATTGTTCATGTTTTGAGTGCTTGGACATCAACTTTTACTGATATAACATTTATTATAAAACATAGATCTTAGCTCAACCTAAACATGACTCTCTGAGTGCAAAAATGTAATAAGGAAATTGAGCTTCTGTTCAATAAACAATCAAAGGATATGAGAGTAAATGTGTAACTCAAAATAATATCCTGTGAAATAAGTCCCAAATGGAACAAATTTTATTCATATACATTTTATCTAACCCTTTCCTTCATGAAAAGGATTCTAAAAGGGCATTTTATTTGCAGAAGTAAATGGGACCCAATGTTTAGAATACTATAGTACTGCAGAATTATTGTCTTGCAAGTCAGAGTTTTGGCACTTGGCACAGTTGGACACCTGTCAGTGGTCTTTGGAAAACAGGGTCCAAAACTCTGGTACTGGTTGCCATGGAGACATCAGGGGACCTCAAAATCGTAAAAAAAACTCATATTTTTTGCACATGCCTAATCAATTTTTAACTTCAAAAATATATATGTGTTGAGGAATAGCTAGCACTATTTCATGATGTAGATAAGCCCCATATTTGGTCTGGCAGTGACGGGGGCTAACGCCCCCCTTTGAACCCCCAGACAGAGGGGGACACATCCCCCCTCTGGGACCCCCTGACATATCTTTTTGGTCCCCAATCGCGCACGAAAAACACTCAATTTTTTTGCCCTAGTTATATTCTGTTCAATAAACCCATATCCTCATCCTAGGGTCTAATACAACACCCTCCTATAGCCCTTAAAGGGGGGACCTAGAGGTGTCCAAAGGCGTCGTTATGAAGGAAAGGGCTATGAGATTTATTCCTTCTGAGATTTTTTTCACCAGGTGAGCAGTAAATACTTTTCAACTGGAGATTATTTCACCAGGTGAGCTATAAAATATGGTCCTTTGGAACTTACTGTAAACCGTACGTTACAAATGCACATCAGACAATACAAAGTTTCTAATAATATTTCAAAGTGTCTGAAATACAACGTATCATTTACAGCAGATAATAGTTAATAAATATATGTAAATATGGGTAGTTTGTGTAAATACTACAGGATAGCAGGTGTATTGGAAAGGAAATTATCAAAGTAGCACTCAAGTACTGCAATAAATACTTCCTTGGTATATACATGTATGTTACTGTTATTCTCGTGAATGAATTTAAAATAAAATCTAAATAACACTACCGATCAATACCTGGAAATTATAACTGAATATCTACACTTCCTTTCTGAATAATTTTTTAAATTTTTTTATCTTTAGGTCAATCAAAAAGATCATCATATTGCAGAATTTTTTAAAAGATTTTAATCTTGCCAAAAGTAGGAAAGTCACAGTGATTTGTCAGGACAAATGAAAATTTTCACTTTTGATGAAATAAACAAAATGAGCACCTTTGACAAATGTTTGAAGACATGAAAATTTACATAATTTATATGTGGTGCATGTATTAAGAATAACATCAATGATTATCCCCTCGCCCAACTGAGTTAGGCAGGGGATATAATATAGCATTTAGGACGTTTGTCATTCTGTTCAAAGTTAAAGACCATATATCTTCTGAACTACAAGTCATAGATTCATGAGCTTTTGTCCACAGATACGTCTTTGAAAGTTCTTTAAGTTGGTATAAAAATTATATATATCTTCACCTACATTTCAAGGACGAGTGACTCAGGTAAAAGTTTTTGTTAAAGTCCCGATCCGAGAATTACTAAAGCCTGTAGAAAAATAATATTTTTGTCAGTTGATGCATCTTGGATAATCACAAGGTTTCTGATAAAAACTAAAACTCTTGCCGAATGGCAGCCAGTTATACCCCCCCAACCAATTGAACTCTGAATCAATATGACAAGAGTAAATTTAAGTGTATATTGGACACAATACAGTTGTGGACACAGTACAAATGTGGACCCAATACAAGTATGAACGCAATGATATACCTCCCCTTTTTTTCCAGAAAATATACAAAGATAAATTATCTCCCCTTCAAAATTTTGGGCAGCAACCAATTAACTTCAAGTACATCTTAAGGTGGTGTACTACAATCGTGTAACATTTCAACAAAATACAAGCAGCTGTTTAGGAGAACATGAGCTGACAAGGATCGTCCCCCTTTTTTCCAGAAAATATTCAAAGATGAATTATCTCCCCTTCAAACTTTCAGGAAGCAACCATATAATTTCATGCACATCTTCAGGAGGAGTACTACAACTGTGTAAAATTTCATCTAAATCCAAGAACCCATTTAAGAGAACATGTGCTGACAAGGTTTGTCCCCCCTTTTTCCAAAAATATTCAAAGATACAAAAAATGTAAATTATCTCCCCTTCAAAATTTTGAGCAGCATCCATATAACTGCACATCTTTGGGTGGTGTACTTCAACTGTGTAACATTTCATCACAATCCAAGCAGACGTTTAGGAGAACATGTGCTTACAAGGTTTGTCAAATCCCCCTTTTCCAGAAATTAATTCAAAAATGAATTATCCCCCCTTCCGAATTCCGGACAGCAATCATAATACTAATGCACTTCTTCAGGTGGTGAACTACAACTGTGTAACATTTCATCAAAATCCAAGCAGCCATTTAGGAGAACATGTGCTGACAAGGTTCGTCTCCTCCCCCTTTTCCAGAAAATGCTTAAAGATGAATTAATCTCCCCTTCAAAATATCAGGCAGCAACCATATTACTTTATGCACATCTTCAGGTGCACGTGGTGAACTACAACTGTGTAATATTTCATCAAGATCCAAGCAGCCATTTAGGAGAACATGGACTGACAGACAGAAGGATAGGGTGATTCCTATATTCCACCAAACTTTGTTTGCAGGGGGTATAACTAGGTCACTTGACAAATTTTTCATGCAAGAGTGACTCAGGTTAAAGTTTTTGTTAAAGTTGAAATCTGAAATAGTAGTAGAGCAGGTAGAGGAATACTATTTTGTCAACCAATGAGTCTTGTAAATATTTGATAAGGCCAAGACAAGTTATTTCTATGTTTGGCATAAGCGCGCGCATTGAAAATATGTAGTTTTCTAACAAAACAAACAAGAGATATTTTTCTTTTTTGCCATTAAAAAGGTAGTTTAATCGTCAATTAAGAATACCACAATTATATATTATTACGAGAAACTTTTTTAAAAGGACCGAGTCATAAACTGATATTGGAAAAAGTGAGCAAGATGAAATAAATATCTTCACTAGATTCAATTGAATTCTTATAACTGACTTTTAATGAAAATGGGTCACATCAAATTATCCTATTTCAAAAATGTTCTTCTTGTTTTTTATTTTGGTTTTGTTTGTTTGCCTCACACCCTCCTCCATTTCAAAAATAAAGTTGACGCCAAACAGAGAATTCAACTGGTTTTGCCTAAGGGCAATAACTCATTTGTGGGTACCGATATTGAGGCTTGTTTAGGGTATATTGGGATATGGGATATTTACCACTTTTGTTAATGGGATGTGGGATATTGGAGACAAAAAGTACAGGGATATGGGATATTTTGACAATGGAAAATGGGATATTTCAATAATTAATGGGATATCTTCAATTTTCAAAGGGATATTATCGCCCAGACTTACTAGGATATGAGATATTGGGACCCCCCTAAACAAGCGTCGATATTTACATTTTTTTCAAAATTTCAAAAAGTAAATCTTGATATGATGTACATTATTGTAATATAAACTTGACCTCTACTTCATACAAGAAATAATTAAACTTTTTAGGAAAAGGGGCAATAACTCTGATATGGGTCTGTAGATCTTGTCATGTTGATCATCCTTAGCACATCAGATTTTTAAATCAAAAGCCACTGAGTGGCTGGTGAGTTCATAAAACTATAGAGAGATGTCATATGATCTGTTTTATATCTGAAATGGTTTCCAAGTTATTTTCCAAAAACAGCAATTACCCCTACACGTGTATATGTGTACATTGTACCTTATATACAAATGTATCTTTATAAATGGCAGCTAAGTTTGTTCTTTGGGCTAATTCGGATTCCTAGAACACAAGTTTGAAACTATATACACTGGTACATCTAAGATTTTAGGCTATTAAGTTTGCTTTAAATTGGCTCAATGTTTACTGAGCAGAAGATTTTTTTTTAAAGTTTATAACAGACAATGGATGGACACCAAATGATGGCATTAGCTCATTAATTAGGATAACAAACAAAAAAGTTGTTACTGGTAGGTATAATAAAGATTTACATTACAGTCAATCATTTCACAAAGTTTACTTAAAGACATGTAAATATTAATATCATTTCTATTACATGAATGTATACATGTAAACCAGTTAGACTACTGATGATACATCTTTCTTTTGATCAATGAAGCATGACAATCCGCCCTACAGATACATTTGTACATCTGACTACATAAATAATCACTTAACTCTTCATCTCCTATTATAGTAGGCCAAAACATTAAAATTTCTAGATTCTCACAAGGACATATATTTAAATATACGTCCTTGATTCTCATCACTAAATTTGCCTCTCAAATATGTCTATAACTTATTCAAATTTAATTTAAATCATTTTTTTCATTAACAAAGTCTAAAATTGATAAAAATAAAGAAAATATAAGTCATGTAAGTCCGTAATCATTTTTTTCCTTTCAGCACTTCATTGTCAATGTCTGCAGCTGCATGAAATCATTAGTTTTATCAAGAACCTGCCTACTGAATTAATTTGAAACAATTTTCTTATATCCACATGATCCAGAATTTTTCTATTTACTGGACTGACTTATATATTACAACTCCATTAATAACTTATACAAGGCTGTCATTCGCTTACGCAGATAAATATGATCGTGAGGGATTTGTAGCAGCAGTTAAGCCTAGAGAGGAGATTGTGAGGGAATTTGTTGACACCATTGTGAGGGATTGTTATCGCAAGAAATCTTACAAGGTCACTTTTCATTTCAATATATTTATTTATTAGGCCAGTTATTCCCTAAAATATTTATGTCTAGATTTTCACCCCCTCTTCTCCTCAGTCTAATGTTTTCAGCTCCATACAATTTTTTTTGAAAGAGGGCATGGGCACATGCTTTAATGTTCATAAGTTTTTCTGAGGGAAAAATAGTAGACAAATCAACCTCTATATGCATACATTTGTATAGTAATAAGAAATAAAATTAAAAAGACCTTAGTAACTCTCAAGTAAGTCAAATTTAAAAATTCATATTGTCATCGCTTTTTGGCCAAAGATTACCTGACATTCTCACTCTTTGACAGCCATGTTTTTCTTATTGTAGTATAGTACATGTTAGCTTTAAATATGTAAGCATAAGAAACATCCAACAACTTGTAAAGAGAGTAAATTACAACTTTTGGTATTATTTTGTATTTTTCATGTTTTTATAACAGTTTCAATAGTAATTTTCTGTAGAAATATCCTGACATCAGTAATCCACATTATTTAAGCTTATAAAGTAGTCATGATTTTGCTTACAAATGATGGAAAAGCAAAATTGCAAAAGATACAATGTACCTTCAAATCAGTATCTAAAGTATGATTAAAGTATCTTTAAAATATGAAAGCTGAAAACCCAAATCACTTTTTGCAAGTTGTTACATAAAGCAGGAAATCAGGAAAGACCTGAATCTTTATTTTCATCATTTATTGGCAAAAATGATAACATAATCTCTTGTTCAGTGCTTCCCAAACTGTTTAAACAAACACACAAAACAAATCATTACTAATATCTCACTCTCATCCCGGTCCCAACCCACTCAATTTGGGGCCTTACATGTATATATAGGGGATATATCATTCATATCTTGAGAAATACATTCACAAATATCCCAAAAGTATTTGTGCTTCAAATAATCCATGATATCCATAAAACGCTTTTCAAAATCCCTAAAAAAAACAACCTTTTTTCAAAAATACATGTATTAACGGAATTTTTCCATATCCCTAAACCATAATAAAAAATCCATATCCCTTTTGAAAAATCATTAAATGCAAATAAAACTAGAAAGGGGCAAATATTCTATAGATATCCCTAGGACCTCTATAGAAGTTTCCACAAATCTAAATAATGATGTCATAAGATCTTCTTAACATTTGCAAATTAGGCCAAATAAAAAAATAGGTGTGGTTCCGGTCACCCGACCGACCCTATTTTTTCCTGCCGACCCTAGACTTTTTTTTCGCCCCAAAAGTAAAAAAAAATAGAAATAAAACGACCGACCCTAGTTTTAATGGCCACTTTTGACTGACAAAGTTTAAGTAGAGATCAGCGGCATGATCGCAGTTGTTTTGAAACTGTAAATAGGTATTATCATAGTTTATCAACTAGCAGAGTGTTTATTAACATTATCGGAACCTTTTTATGAAGTATTTGATGAGCTCAAACGCCGCGAAAATTGAAGTTATTTCCCATCAGGAAGTTTTCGTGCAATCATAAATTCGGAACGAGTTCGGCGTGGACTGTCGTATCCGTATATATTATTAATTTGATATCGTTTGAGAAATTTAATTGGCGGAGAAGTGGTCACATGACTCCCTGTATAAAGTGATATTGCATGGCTATATCGCACGTTACTAAATATAGACCAAAATAATCTTTCATATCAATAACTTACATAGAAGTATTTTATAATCAGACTTAAATAAAGTAAAATCTTTTCTTTTGTGTGAAATTTATAGGATTTAAAGATCAAAGTCAATTATATATCCTTAAAAGTTTATACAACTGTATATGCATTTGTGAAATATAGGCTTTCTTTATTTTAAGTCTTTTTAGTTCATTCTTGTAAATTAATAATATAACAATTACAGCATGTGTTAGAGGTCGATATCATGTTATATCGACCTAGAAAAGCATATCGACCTCGGATTTCATCCTCGGTCGATATGCATTTCTCAGGTCGATATAACATCATATCGACCTCGTACACATGCTGTAATTGTATATTATTTCACATGTTATTAAATATTTAAGAGGCTTCAGAGCCTATTAAAATGTTACAGGATAAATTTAAAGGAGACTTAAACATCTTCTTTTACATCTGTTGTGAATAAAATATTGTCAATGTCAATGTGATATAAATAGCAGATTGTCAGCTATATCGACACTTTACCATGTTTTTGTTTACATCCTCAAAAGTTATGGCGGCTGAAGAAATATTCGAGATTATGATATGAAAATATCAATTTGGTGGAAATACACCTTCTCTATAACTGTTAGGAATTTTCCACTTCATAACAACCTATCATGCCTATAGTATTTATCAAGTCCCATAGTGTTAAGAACGATCGCCGCTTGAAATGAGACTAAAAATTAATCATCTGGGAACTTGGACAAATCATAGGTTACAATGCATTTACATGTTAAGTATTATATATGATTTAAAAAAAAAAATAAAAAGATAAAATAAAAAAAAATCCCGACCTACCGACCCTATTTTTTTCAGAGGAGTGACCGGAACCACACCTATTTTTTTATTTGGCCTTAGCATTTTTGGTTGCAATTGGCAAGGATGAATAAGTACATGTAACACTGTATATCAATGAGATAGAGTTTTTTTATCTTTGATAACTTTTTCATTATATGCATGATTTTGGATCTGTAAAATGTATGATAAACATGGAAATATTCATATTTTTCTACCAATTGAATTACTTTTTTTATTTTAAAAAATCAGGAAATAATTTTTCATGTGCGTTTCAAAAATGTGAAAGTTAAAAAAAGTCATATGATTTACAAATATGCTAATTGTTGGAAATAAAAAGCTGAAAATTTTTGCATCCTAATACTCCATAATTGAGATCATTTTATCTCCAATGAAAATTTTATGACCCTAATCAGCAACTACTACAATGTATTTCTTGCCAACAAAGGTAAATTTTTCAGCTTGCCCTGTCACAGCAGAAATGGAAAGTGAAAAGTTTGCCTAGAAATGAAAAAAAATAGCACAATTATGCACTGTAATCCTTTGGGTGCTGTTAAATCAAAGATGTACAGTACACACAGAGTGTTTCAGTTACAAAACACTGAGGTCTGACATATTTCACAGTGTAAACACCAGCAAATGTCTGTGAAAACCCCAGCAAACTTCCTGTTGTTAATTACATGTCTATAGAAATATATTGGCAAGTCATAAATGTCAGTGTAAACACAGACATTTCACCAACAATTGTCAGTGTTTTCACTCATGTCAGACCAGGGTGTTCTGCAACTGAACATGCTGAAAGTCTGTGTGTACTGTATCACGATCAGGAGTGTGCAAAAAAAAAATCAGTTTTGAAAAATTTCTAGTCATATAATACATGTCATGCATGTAATGTGAAGACATAAATTTGAAAAATTGTCTGTTAATTTCAAAAAATGATATGCAAATTGTGGTAGATAATTCAATGTACAAATGTACATGTATCATGAAGGTTTGTAGATGTCAAATCAAAGATGGAGCTGTACGCAGCATCAATTATCTAAATTTTGAAGTTTTTAAGGTGCAAAAGGCAATGTATTTTGGTGAAAAATTGGTTAACCATTCCTAATAAAAGATACCCCTATCTGAGTAATTTGGCTTACAAAAAATGCAATCTTGTGAAGATCTGGCACCTACATGTACAAACTAAATTTTTGAAAAACGACTTAAAACAATTTGCATTATAGTCTAAATGTTGCACTCAACACAGCCATAGACTTTAAACATTCACCAAACACTATGCATGCATGAGTTTATCACAAATTCAAACAATGGCATTTCATACAAAGGATATGGCAAAAGTAAGTCATAAATGGATGAGGCATTTCTATTTATATAACAACCAAAAACACATGACAATTACTTTGCACTCTTATTGACATGATATCAAAAGAGCAAAAAAATATTTATCAAACCATACAAAAACTGAATTGCATTGTGTGAAATAAATTTAATTTTACGACGTCCGACCATGTGATTGTCGAGAATTGACCATTCTGGAGAGTTGAGGTGAAACCACGGCACAGGAGTAGGAAATTCTATCAATATTTCATTTCAAGCTGAAATACGTAGTCCAAACAATGAAGTTTCACGAACGACTTCATTGTGTGGGCTTCGTATTTCAACTTGAAATGAAATATTGATATGTGATGAAACGCTAGAAGTAAAACGCCCATTTTTTGCATTCAATTTGATTTTTTTTGCTTCATTTTTACCTCGTGTTTTTAAAGTGGATATTGAAAACGCATTATTTACCTTTACTATAGAACGTTCTCATTAGATTAATATGTCATGTTTACATACCAGTGAAGAGAAATCAAAATATTTGTTAACCACAGTTATTGACATACACAAGGGAGATAATTTGCCTGTACCGGAAATTAACATAAGATCTGAACAATAACCAGACAACATTGTAAATGAATCAAAGATAACTATGTACTAATGTCGACTTAGTTGGCGTTCGTCTTCTGTCGTAAGCATCTCATTTAAAATTTCATTCTCTGATACTAGTTGACAATTTTACCAAATCTGGTCACGATATTCCTTAGGCGTTCCCCTTCAAAGTTTCATACCTAAAAGACTTCATGAGTCCAAGATGGCCACCGGCAGAGACCCTACGGGTCTTCTCCTCTGAAATTACTTGAACAATTTCTATTTAATTTCCCTTCAAATGATAGAATTTGAATGTTCACACCGTACTTTTTAAATCAAGTACGGTAAAACCAAAAATCTTCTTTCAAACAAGAATTGTTGGAAACCGCCAGAAACTTGAACATGGAATTCTTTAAGTGATCCCTTTAAAATTTTTCATTTTCATACTACATTCACGACGGCCTTCACCAAGGATATTAGGATTAACAGATGTGGGAAATGCTTTCAAATACAACTCACCTTTGAAACTACGATTTTACTGATCAAATTTGATAATCACAGTATAGGTGGTTCCCTTCCAGGTTGCGATTTTTATATTTGCAACTCAACAAAGAGGACCATAAGCGGGAACACAATTAAACACATAAACCATCTCGGTTTGTTGAACAAAGTCTCTTAGTCTGTCATTTCCCCAACTTCTTTGTCGATCTCACATTCCCGTTTGCCAATGTAAATGTTGCCTTGTTTTTCCAAATATCGATATCATCTTCTCCAACGTTCGTTAAAATTTCCCATAGTCATCCCGTCGACTGGATAGACGGTAGTAGTGAGCCGGGCAGATTTGGACCCATAGGGCCTATGTTAAAGTCCATTTTTCCATCCCCAATCAATCAACCGTGACCAATAATAGGTTTTCAGCGTCCTGAACGTAGAGCACCGCAAACATAGTGTAGCCGTGTGAGAGTAGTGGGACGTTGGAGGACGTTGTTTTTAGTTGTGCCCTTTCCATTCATTAACTCTAACATTTAGTTTTTTATGTACTTATTATCTTGTTTTGTTTTGTTCCATTACTTCTTATTTTTCTGCTTCATAGTACTTTTCTTTCTATTGTTCTATTTCCGAATAACCCCCCCCTTCTTATTTTTCCAGTGCCTCCGTTTTGTGTTGTCCCATAATTTTTTCCATTATACTTATTCCAATTTATCTTTCTTTGGTTTGTATTTTCTCATCCCTCAAATTATTCTATATGTCTTTCCCTAACCAGAACCCGTACATTTTCTGCCGTTTCTTTATACTTCCTTAGCATTAACCTTTTTAAGATGTCTTTGTCGATCTAACCCCAAGCATCTATATGTGCTACTTCATTGTCATCCAGTATTGTATGTTTGTTTTCAAAATTCTGTTGAGATATATCTTCTTTAATACAAATAAAATAGCAAACGAATATCAAATATACATATTTTATTTTCCCCGTCATAAATCAAGCATGGGTCGGGGAGCCATCCTCATGCTGCCTGTATAATTCAAAATCCATAAGGTCTAGTGCTGCAGTCGTCCATGGCAACTCTTTTGTTGAACACGATCCTGTAGTCTTTGTCTTGGTGCACAGTTAGTAATCTTTTCTTATCCCTGGCTATCTTGTAATCGTCTTTTACGGTCTTCGCGGAATCTCTGTTGTTTGTGGTCATATCCTTTATGGTGTCGTAGTTGATCGTAAGGGCGTTCTCGTAGTTAAGAGGAATTCCACACACTTTACATATGGTCGTATTTCCAAATTTGTCGGGTGTGGCAAATTTGTAGGTATAGTTCTTCGGTCCTCCAGTCACAAACTCTGCAATCTTGTTGTCGGGTACTTCGTCCGTAAGATCTCCCAAGTAGTCTTCTAATTCTGGTCTCCATTCTCCAGATCGAGATGTATAAACGATGGAATCAGTGTCGGCGTATAGGGCGTTGGTGTTCAACTTCTCCAGATAACTGTACAACTTCAGTCTCGCTTGGGTGGTGGTATAAGCGGCAATGACTACGTTAGTGCGTCCAGATTCCTCGACAAACTCGTCTTTATACTGATATCTCATTTCCACCAGTTCATCGCTGACAAAATTGATACCCATGACGAGAATTTGGTCACTGGTTAACATGTCGAAGTATTCTGCAGGATTACACATGTATTTGATTTGGGACAGGTTACCTCTCTGTCCGAATGTCGAAGCTATTCAACATTAATTTGGCTAAAGCTCGTAGTCCCGGGTCCTCCTTAATATTGTTGTAATCGAGAAGAATACCCCCCTTTTCGTGGTATATAGTTCCGCTTGTCTTTTTCTGTATGACACCATTCTGGCCACCCACTAGCTTCCTGCTTCATTTTTAAGAAGGTATTCACATACTCGGTAAAAGTCCTCCTGTCTTTGTTGTTGGGTCGTACTGTTCCGTGTCAAAGTGCCACACTTCATATATCTGCTGAATAATATATCCATTTTCAACGCTTTCTTGACTTCGTCTATCACCCAAGTTCCAGTCAGTGCTCGTTGCTCGTCGGAATGTCTGTTGACTGGACTCGGCACAAGTTTTACATAACGTAAATAATAACTTGTTATTGATTTTCGACAGGAGAACTGGGATGTAGAGTCCCCTCGGTGGGATTACTTTACATTTGATCAACCCTTCGTATTGCTGTATAGTTTAAAAATTCTTCGTGATGATCTCGGGATGTCACACAGGTATTTTGCCTGTCTGTGATGTAGGGATATAGTGAGGTGACGTCTCCATACGATATGTCCTGGTCTTTTTCATACAGTTTAAATGTTTCGGTACGTCCACCAAAAATGCGTCTCTTAGTTCTAAGGGAGAAACTATGTCACTTTGTTTCACAAATCTTTTCAAGAAGTCGTTTTCTTGAACTTCTCGGTCGAACTCATTTGCCAATGTAGATGTAGCCTTGCTCTTCCAAATACCTCCTTTTCTCCAAAGTGCGTGGATGGAGATCACCCATAGTCATGCCGTTGACTGTATTGACTGTCTCGGCACTGTAACAGTGTAAACAGCCGTGCCAGAACTTCCCGTTAAACTCTAATACGTATTTCCCGTTTTCGTTGTCGTAGTATCCTTTCACTTTTAAGGGTCCGATTTGTTTTTCCCCTCCATTTCTGGCATGTTGTATGTTGACTCCTTCTGTTGCCGACAGGTATTTGATCCATTGCATGGCCTTGATGGAATGCTTTTTCTCTGGACGGTATCCTTGAGCAGGGATTATACCGATGGTATCGGGCTGGAGAAACTTCTTTCTGTATACTAAGTTGCTAGCTGACGCTATCGTGATACATTGTTGGAACGGATCCATCCCTCCATGGCAGTCGGTGGATGTCATCTCCAGAAACAATTGTCTAAACGTTAAGCAGGCTCTTCTCAATATGTTTACGTCGGAATGGCAGTAACTCAATAGTTCCCCTGTGAAATGGAATCGTTGTCGGTAATTGGTCTCGTACCATTGTAAAAACGTAGCTCTCTTCTCAGGTTTCATGGCGTCTGGGTTGTGGTAGCGTATGTCCGGTAAATGGTCGAGCACGACTGATTGGTTTTCTTTCCTATTTAATAAATGCGGGAAAAATCCTTTCCTTAGTTCAGTCAATCCAAACATCTTGGGCAGTTCGGCTAAAGCAATGGATAAAAAGTTTATGGAATCTAGCATCCGAATGCGACATCCGGGGACTTCGATGTACATTTGTTCTTGGTTCCGTTTGCTATGATCGTTGGCTTCACTCCTTGTTGGTATAAGTACCCTAGTTTTGGTAACGAATCGTAACCTTTGAAGTTGTGTGCGATGACGGTAGCTCTTTTGTTGTTTCCGGATAATAACCATTTACAAAACTATTCTGTGGTATTGGGTCCGGCAAATACCAATTCGTTTTTTCCACAAGTCTGACAGATACTGTTTTATCGACGTTTTGATCCATGCATGTCAAACAGACTTTGTGTACCACACACAGATTAGGCTGGTGCTCGGAAGCTCCACACTTTATGGATTTGCAATTGGCGCACTTGCCGTTGTGGTCGGACAAGTATCCTGGATTGCATTGTATCATGGCGGCCATACTAAACTATTACGGACTTTTTAAGGAAATGTAACTCTGTCAGCAAGATGCGAACTGGTTAACGTGAATTGTACTGGTACCTGTGTATTATTTGACGAGTAAACGATAGTGATTGTCATGGTATATTATATCATTTATATTTTGAAAAAAAAACTAAACGTTACCTTAGGTTAATAAAATGTAACAAATAAATGAATAATCTATATAAAGCATTATTATACAATGATAATTGGGACTACATGTAACAAAAATAAGAGAATGCTTCAAACAAGGACTTGTATACGTCCTTCCTTCAAAAAACAATTCATCATAGTCGTTGACTACACAACACACAAATTTGTTACACACGTGATGCGTACATCACCATCAGGTCATTTCTTACGTAATTTAGCCACAGGTATCACAGGTGAAAATTGTTTATTGCCACAATCANNNNTTTTTTTTTTTGTAATTTAAACAATAATAAATTGTTCATTTTTAAAAGTAGTTGTATTTTAAAATATTGACAAACAAAATAATATGAATCACAATTAATGTTGTTGGGTCATCACAATCTAGCTGTCGCCATATTGCCTGTTGTCTGGTGTAGAATTAGTGAAAATGGACGATTTTCAAATCGATTTTGACGAGATAGGATCTTTATCTTAAGTGAAAAGAATTACACCGACGGATAGCCTAATTTATCTTTTTTCACCACATAGTTGTACAAATTAGAAAAGTGCATTAGTTCTCTCGCAATTCAGTTCTAAAAAGGGGATACTTCACAGAAAATACGATATTTACAATGCCTTAAATAGGGAATACTTGTGAAAATATTTGAAATTTTAGAATCAATTTTGACGAGTCTAAACCTCTTCCGATTCTCATAAAAATTATACCGAAAGAAAGAGAAATTTATGTAGAATAAGCACATAGTTGTACATTTTAAAGAACGCAATTCTAAATCTTGGTATTTTCTATTTTTTACAATCTATCGTTTTATTCCTATGTACAAAATACGACAATCCACAGGTAGCCACTTTAGTCACGTGACTGGTCGATGACGCTAATAGTTTAACATGTTGAGTGCATAAAAAGTCCAAGAACATATAACTCTGTTTCTTCTGTCCATCCTTGGTATTAGCGGGTAACATGTAGCACCGATGTCTGGTTGGATAATATTCCTTACAAGTCTGGCAGTAAGTGTTTCCACAGGTATGATCTCCCCTGCGTCTGTTCACGGTTTGTCTGCAGGTGATGCACTTGTAATAGGTTGTGCACGTCGAGTTTCCCGAAGTCGTCGTCTTTTTGTGTTCTTCTTTTAGTATTATTTCTCTTTTACAATAAGTGCAGTAATAGTTACGACTCAAGAACGCAGCCATACTGGTAATGACGTCGTAGTGGTTGTCATGGTAGTATCAATATATTTTCTTCTCGGCTTCGGGTCCGTGATATATGACTCCGTTGAAATGCTCACTGGATATTAGATGTTTTTGATGATCCGGTAGAATTGATTGGAATCGTTTGATTTCGTTGATGCGGCACTGTTGTAGAGGTACTCCTGCTCTACCGTGTAGTTCTAATGCCAAATCCTTCTGGATGTATCTTCCCTGTTTGAGAGTGCTCTAAAGATGATGTAAACGATCGATGGTGTTAATTATTTTCCAGGTGTACGGATCGATGATTCTATTGAATTATTTGGACGCGAATCACAATAGGAGTATTTCATTTATTTTATGAATTGAATTATTAATGAGTTTTTATTATGTTTTAAATTTCTAAAGATTTGTTTTTTTTAACGATTTTCATTAATTTTCAACAACGTGCAACACAAATTACAAATAATGATCCTATTTTTACTTTTATTTCGAAAAATTTACCTCTTTCTTTTATATTTTAACTTCTATAACCTGTATATGGACTCATCCTCTGACTTTCCAACACTTGTATCCTCTCTATGCACTCCTCCTCTGACTCTTAAAGTCCTATATCCTCTCAAAAACTAGGTTTTTCTTATAAATATTCAAGTTTTAACTCCCAAATACTCATATTTGACTCCCACTCTTAATTCATTGTAATAACAACTCCCTATTCTTTAATAAAAATAACACTTCTACATGATTTGTTCATTCTTTTACATGTTTTGTTTGTTTTATTTTACTAATTTGTACATGTTTTCTTTCAGGATTTATCTATTCTATCATTATTTTTGTTTAATTTAACACACGCGTTTTGTTGATTCGAATATTTTTATGACTATTGTGAGTTTTATTTGACATGTTTTAAACATTTTGTGTGTATTTTTAATTTAATTTTCAGTATGTTTAACTTTCATCACGTCTGTTTTCTAAATTTTCATGTTTTTATGAGTATATTTTATTTTGTTTTAAAATTTTTGTTAAGATTATGTATAAATTATGTTTTTACTTTGTGTTTTTGTATTACTTTTTGTGCATTTTTGTTTTAATTTTGATAAACTTTTCGTTTTATTTGTGTTTTTCTGATAATTTTCGTGCTTTTTCGGTGAATTCAGTGGTGGCGGTGATTGCTGCTGCTCAGTTGTGTGAGATTATTGCTGCTGCTGCTGCTCGGGGGCCTGTTATATGGGTTGATTGATTTATTGATTTGCCCCTGTAAAAATTTGGGGACCCATACGATTAGAGATGGGACATTATGAATGTCACCATTCGATTTAGATGGTCAAAGTTACCCCGAAAACATATATGACATCCCTATAGTACATGACTTAGGAAAAATTTAATTTTTTGAGAAAGTTTTTCTCGATTTCCAGAATTATCGTTCGTTTCCCGTACAATGTATATATCAATCCGGGGTAACTTCGATTTTTGAAAGTTTCAAGTCTTTATCTCATACCGTTTGGAAGAAACTGGTACCCAAAAATTCGGGAATGGCAAAAAAATGCAATTTTTTCTTAGTTAAGTAATATAGAGGTGGTATATTTGTTTTCTGGGTAACTTTGACCATCTAAATCAAATGGTTACATAAATCAAGCCCTATCTCTAATATTTGGGGTGTTACGAGGGGTCCAAAATTTCGGGAAAGGCCCAAATTTCAATTTTTCCTAAGTCAAGTACTATAGGGATGTCATATATGTTTTGGGGGTAACTTTGACCATCTAAATCGAATGGTGACATTTAAAATGTCCTATCTCTAATCGTATGGGTTTTATGGGTCCCCCAAATTTTTACAGGGGCACATCAATCAACCCATATAACAGGCCACAACGACTTAAGTTCCCATTCTGCTACTAACATTCGAACTGAGCAGACGTGAAAAGAAGCGAGGAACTGCTTTACTTATACAGTGATACATAACGAATATTCAACGTCCAGGAACTAAACAGAGGCACTCAATGAAAACAGCAAGACTCTACAAAATGTCCAGAACTGTCCCTTATTGAATGACTGGGAGAAGAAGTCAACCACTGATACGAAATTGCGGGATATGCCACCAAACGTTTAGTCGACGAGACAATCTCCAACGACACATGAATACACATAGATTCAAGCCCCACACGCTTCGTTGTGAAGAATGTGGACAGACATGCAGTAGAAAAGATGTGTTATTACGCCACCAACGTATCAAACATCAAAGTAGAGAAGACGCTTCAGACAAACGGAACACAATAAATTGCTATACCATTACACTGAAGGTCGTACCCAACGAACCAATGAACGGCTTCTTTGAAACAGTAAAAATCCCGAACCAAGAAGATGCAGAAGAAATCAACATCCAGTTGAATGGACTTTTACTCCAGATACAATGTAAAGACTGCACGTGGATCTCCGACTCGTGTCTGTCTCGTGACGTAGAAAATAAATTATGAAATTGATAATGACTTTGTTATTCTTATTTGCCCTCGATTCATATTACAAGTGTGATTGAACCCTTCCCAATATAACACCAGCAACTACTTTAGGAAAAGTAACAATTCAAAAACCCAAGAACAGCAGCAATATTCATACCGACGAGCAGCAGCAGTAGTAGCAGCAACAGCAACAACAACAACAGCAATATATTAAGACCCCCAGCAGCAGCAGCAATCACCACCACCACTGAATTCACCGAAAAGGCACGGAAATATCTATAAAAATATGAAATTTTAACGTAAAAACAAAAATAAAACAGAAAAACTAACAAAATTATAAGAAAAACACAAATAAAACGAAAACTTTAACAAAATTTTAAAAAAGTGCACATAAAAGTAACACAAAAACACAAAGTAAAAACCTAATTTATACATAATCTTAACAAAAATTTTAAAACAAAATAGAATATACTCATACAAACACGAAAATTTAGAAAACAGACGTCATTAAAGTTAAACATAATGAAAATTAAATTAAAAATACGTATAAAATGTTTAAAATATGTCAAATAAAACTCACAATAGTCATATAAATATTCAAATCCACAAAACGCGTGTGTCAAATTAAACAAAAATAATAATAAAATAGATAAATCCTGAAAGAAAATATGTACAAATTAGGAAAATTAAACAAACAAAACATGTAAAAGTATGAACAAATCATATAAAAGTGTTATTTTTATTAAAAAATAGGGAGTTGGTATTACAATGAATTAAGATTCTTGGGAAAAAATGGGAGTTAAATATGAGTATTTGGGAGTTAAAACTTGAATATTTATAAGAAAAGCCTAGTTTTTGAGAGGATATAGGACTTAAAGAGTCAGAAGAGGAGTGCATAGAGAGGATACAAGAGTTGGAAAGTCAGAGGATGAGTCCATATACGGGTTATAGAAGTTAAAATATAAAAGAAAGAGGTATTTTTTTCGAAATAAAAGTAAAAATAGGATCATTATTTGTAATTTGTGTTGCACGTTGTTGAAAATTAATGAAAATCGTTAAAAAAAAACAAATCTTTAGAACATTTAAAACATAATAAAAACTCATTAATAATTTAATTCATAAAATAAATGAAATACTCCAATTGTGATTCGCGTCCAAATAATTCAATAGAATCATCGATCCGTACACCTGGAAAACAATTTACACCATCGATCGATTGCATCATCTTCTTGAATATTCGATCTATTAAAAGGAACACGAAACAAAGGAGAAATGAACCGGATGCATCGAACAATTTTCTCATTCTGCAACGAACAGCCGAATTGAATAGACGTTTCCAGGGAAAATATACAGAACAAAGGTAAGTGAACTTAATATAAATAATTTGATATAAATATAACTTTAGCCGAATATGAAGTTCTTTTATCTACTGAAACTGACAGATGAATAAGTTATTAAACGAGACCAAATAAGTAATCAATATTACAGAAATAAATAGTACTCAATAACACAGAATTAAATAGTAATCAATAATACATAATTAGATAGAAATCAATAATATATAATTAAATAGTAATGTGTATTACCTTTTGCAGATGCATTCGTGTGACTACTGCCAGAAAACTTTTGTCAAGAAAAGCCAGTAGTTGAAGCATCACCGACAGAATAAACACCATAATACCTTTAAGTGCGAAATATGTGAAAAACGTTTTACTAACCGGGATAATTTAAAAAGACAAGAGAAGAAACACAACAATCCAACGCTCCATCAATGTGATGTGCGTGGACTTGTGTACAGAAGAAATGACAGACTTGTACACCATTTGAAACGGAAACGTCAGATTGGTGCAGGGATGCCTAGTGAACCCTGCATAGACATCATTCAACCCGAACAGTATTATACCATCACTAAACAAAACGGGAAAATAATACCAAGATTCAACACCGAGTCGACAGAGTACAGAGTCGCGTTCAAGGATTTGAACGTTCAGAATGTTCCAGATATACTGAAATCATTACAAAAAATCTTCGGCTCTATTTTGGTGAAGTTGACTGAGAACATGCAGTAGGAAGATTCGGTACAAGTTACAATAGAGTGTCCAGATTTAGATTTTCCTATTAAACTACCCTTTATGCAAATGGGTCAGGTGACAGGCGACCTACTATAAGAAGAAAATGAACGAGTGTTACAAACCAACGAACATTTTGTGTTAGACGAAAGTTTGAGAATCGAGATCACACATGTCCCGCTTCACATAGGTGGTACCAGAAAAGGGTGTACATATAGGGACACCGAGATGTTCCTGAAGGAAAAGAGATGAATTATCCAGATAAAAAACAAAGACGACCTATGTTGTACCAGAGCCATCGTAAGGGCCATAGCCAAAATTGACGGACACGATACATTATTGTATTTGGAGCTCTCTCAAACAGGGATGATACATCCAGAAGGATTTGGTATTAAAACTACACGGTAGAGCAGGAGTACCTCTACAACAGTGCGGCATCGACGAAATCAAACGATTCAATTCCATTCTACCGGATCATCAAATACATGTAATATCCAGTGAGCATTTCAACGGAGTCATATATCACGGACCCGAAGCCGAGAAGAAAATCTATTGATACTACCATGACAACCGCCACGACGTCATTACCAGTATGGCTGCATTCTTGAGTCGTAACTATTACTGCACTGATTGTAAAAAGAGATATAATACTAAAAAAGAACACAAATGCAACGACGTATGCCACTACTGTAGAAAGGTTCATACCCAGAGCGAAGATAACTGGATACCCTGTGAAGACTGTAGGCGATACTTCACAGGATCCATATGTTTCGATCTACACAAAAAGACTACGACTTCGGGAAACTCTATGTGCACTACCTACTACAAGTGCATCACCTGCGAAGAAACCGTGACCAAACACAGGGGAGATCATACCTGTGGAAACACTTACTGCCAGACCTGTAAGGAATATTATCCAACCGGACATCGGTGCTATATGTTACATGCTAATACCAAGGATGGACAGAAGAAACTTATATTTTCTTCGACTTTGAATGCACTCAAGACGCTGATACAATGCAATCCAGGATACCTGTCCGACGACAACGGCAAGTGCGCCAATTGCAAATCCATGAAGTGTGGAGCTTCCGAGCACCAGCCTAATCTGTGTGGTACGCAAAGTCTGTTTGACATGCATGGATCTAAGCGTCGATAAAAACAGTATCTGTCAGACTTGTGGAAAAAACGATTTGGTATTTGCCGGACCCAATACCACAGAACAGTTTTGTAAATGGTTATTATCCGGAAACAACAAAGGAGCTACCGTCATCGCACACAACTTCAAAGGTTACGATTCGTTACACATACTAGGGTACTTATACCAACAATGAGTGAAGCCAACGATCAGAGATTACTAACCGTGCATCAAGACAAAGACTACAGGATCGTGTTCGACAAAAGAGTTGCCATGGACGACTACAGCACTAGACTTGATGGATTTTCGAATTATACATGGTTATTATCCGGAAACAAGAAAGGAGCAACCGTCATCGCACACAACTTCAAAGGTTACGATTCGTTACTAATACTAGGGTACTTATACCAACAATGAGTGAAGCCAACGATCATAGATTACTAACCGTGCATCAAGACAAATACTACAGGATCGTGTTCGACAAAAGAGTTGCCATGGACGACTACAGCACTAGACTTGATGGATTTTCGAATTATACAGGCAGCATGAGAATGGCTCCCAGACCCATGCTTGCTTTATGACGGGGATAATAAAATATGTATATTTGATATTCGTTTGTTATTTTATTTGTATTAAAGAAGATATACCTCAACACAATATTGAAATACAACATACAATACCGGATGACAATGAAGTAGCACAAAAAGGTTAATGCTAAGGAACTATAAAGAAAAGACAGAACATGTACGGGTTCTGGTTAGGGAAAGACAAATAGAATCATTTGAGGGATGAGAAAATACAAACCAAAGAAAGATAAATTGGAATAAGTATAATGGAAAAAAATTATGGAACAACATAAAACGGAGGCACTGAAAAAATAAGAACAAAACAAGACAATAAGTGGATAAAAACTAAATGTTAGAGTTAATGAATGGGAAGGGCACAACTAAAAACAACGTCCTCTAACGTCCCACTACTCTCACACAGCTACACTATGTTTACGGTGCTCTACATTCAGGACGCTGGAAGACAGGGAGGAAATTATTGGTCACGGTTGAATGATGGGAGATGGAAAAATGAACTTAATATGGGCCTTATGGGTCCAAAGAGGCCCGAATCACTACTGACGGTGTTGGCACTACGTGTATAACGATACCAAAACTTCCGGTTGAACTCCATCACATATTTTCCGTTTTCGTTTTCATAATATCCATCCACTTTATAGGGTCTGATTTGTTTTTCACCTCCCATTTCTTGCATGTTGTATGTGGCTCTCCGTGTCCGACAGATATTTGATCCACTGCATGGCTTTGATAGAATTTTTTCTGTGGACGGTATCCTTGATTTGGAATGATTGCGTTGATATCTGATACCAAGTAACAAGCTGAAGCTATCAAAATACATTGTCGGAATGGATCGATTTTGCCAAGTCCATCGGTAAATGTCATCTCCAGAGCAGTTGCCAACCGTAAGGCATGCTTTGCTGAAGATGTCTATACGTCCGAGCGACAGTAACTGAACAAGTAATCCAACAAAAGGGCTACCGTCATAGCACACAATGTTAAAGGCTATTCGTTACCAGTACTAGGATATTTTTATCAACAAGGCGTGAAACAAACAATCATAGCAAACGGAACCAAGAACAGGTACATTGAAGTACCTGAATGTCCTATTAGAATGATAGACTACATCAACTTTTTACCATTGGATATCGGAAGGATACCGTCAACAGAAAAACACCCTATTAAAGCCATGCGGTGGATCGACTACCTTACGGCAACGGAGAGAGTCAACATACAACATGCAAGAAATGGAGGTGAAAAACCTATTGTACAATATAAAGTGGATGGATATTATAAAAACGATAACAAAAAATACGTGATGGATTCATCGGGAAGTTCTGGCATGGATGCCTACACTGTTATAGTCCCGAGGTTGTAGTGCCAACACCGTCAATCTAGTCAACGGTATGACCATGGCCCCTAAAAGCAGCAGCAGTGCGGCAATACCCCCGACCTGGCGCAGGTGGATAAGCACACCCAACAGTGTCAAAATTGCGGGGCGGAGCAAGTCAAGACGCGAATTGAGCATCAACTAGGGGAGCAGAAGACCACTTGCGGCGTCCCACTAAAGAGGAAGAAGGGACAGTTATGCAAGAGCAAGCCCGGGAAGGATGGTCTCTGCTGGAGGCATAAAGGCAACCACGCTAGGCGGAAAAGGAGGAGACCATCCCCTTCGAAGGTAAGATGGTGGTCAAAGAGACCATGAAGACCCTCCGCCAAATAGCTAAGGATGAGGGTCTGAAGGGGGTCAGTAGTAAAAACAAAGAAGCCTTGGTGAAGTTCATCGAGGGGAAAACCACCCTTAAATTTGCCCGCCAGGAAGTCTTCAGCAAGAAGCAGCTCAAAGCGCTGGCAAAGAATCGCGGCCTCACCAAGTACTCTCAGCTCAAGAGAGACGATTTGATCCAACTGGTCGAAGTGGATATCAAAAATGCCCCAGTAGAGAATGAGATCAAGGTCACCGGTAGGCGGGAAGCCCTGTATGGTGTATTTATCACGGTCGTCATCGAACCCACAAAGTCGCACGACGTGACTACATTTCTCAAAGTAAGTCGGAGCACCATCATCAGTGCCATTTCGAACGCGCTCTCCAAAAAAGGGGACTGAGGGTGCACGTATTGCATCTAGCAGAGATGGTGAAGACCAACCTCGCGACCGGAGAAAATACCTACGTCACTCTTCCCTTCAGATCACGCACGACAATGATCACGGAATCTGACGACCTCGAATCGGAGATCGAATCCATGATGAGGAAGGTCAAGGAAAGTATGGAGAACATGTGGGAAGGAAGCGGGTGGACATTCAGGGAAGTCGTGAATCTAGAAATCCATCTCGACCAATTCAAACCGCTTAAGGGGGACTCCTTCATACCAACCCCATCGGCTCTCGCGAAAAAGAAGGCGATCATCAATGTGAAAAATGAAAATGATCGCTGCTTCCAGTGGGCGGTGCTGGCAGCCCTGTATCATGAGGAAGTGGACCAGAAATCCACCAACCACGTAGCTCAGTACAAAAAATGGGAGAATGAGCTAAAATGTGAAGGCATCGACTTTCCAGTCTCGCTCGGGGCGATCGATAAATTCGAAAACAGAATCCCACCATCAACGTCAACGTCTTTGGCTTCGATGGTGTAAAGAAGGGTGAAGATGAGGAAGAAGATCTTCAGATCTACCCCCTCAGGATATCCAAGAATACGGACCCCACCCACGTTGATCTCCTCTTCCTGACTCGCGAAGGCAAGCAGAATTACTGCTGAGCTCCCAGGTGACGGAGCACGGTAATGAGCTTTTCTTCTGCCGCAGATGCCTTTCCTACTTCTCCAAAAGGACACACTCGACGACCAAATGGAATATTGCAAACAAAAGGATGCGATCAGGATCGAGATGCCGGAAGAAGGGACCACCATAGCCTTCCGCAACCACAAAAAGATGATGAGAGTCCCATTCGTCATCTATGCGGACTTTGAGTGCTTCACTGGGCTCAAAACCTGCGAGCCGGATCCATCGCACTCCTACACGAAGGCTTACCAACTACAGCGACCATCGCTCTTCTGCTATCACGTGCAATACTCCTACGGTGATTACAAGGCCCCAGTCGTCTACTGCAGGGAAGATTCGGCCAAGAAATTCGTTCAGTGCATCGAGGAGGAAGTGCGGGCAATCGGTAAGCTATATAAGGAGGCCAAGCTCATGGTGATGACCGACAAGGACAAGGAGAGCTTCGCAGAAATCACGCACTGCCACATTTGCGGGGATCAATTGGGAGGGATAAGGTTTGGGACGACGATCCCTCCGGCATCCCCACCGGCAAGAATAAGAAAGTCATCGGGGTGTTCAAGGACGAATGCGGCGGCAAGATCATGACCGATTTTGTGGGACTCCGGGCGAAGCTATACGCATTCCAGATGGATGGGGGTCACGCAGCCAAGAAGGCAAAGGTAGTCAACAAGAGCGTCATCAAGCACAGCATCGCCTTCGAGGACTACAAGCGATGCATCGACTCCCAGCTAGAGATCCATCCGATGAATATCATCACCAGATCTACGCCGAGGAGATCAACAAGATCGTGATCTCCGCCATAGACGACAAGCGTCACATCCTCCCCGACGGCACCAGCACCCTCGCCCACGGACACTATCGAATCGCCGCAATTGAGGTGAGACCATCCCCTCTGCACTTATAAGGCTCTGACGGCTGTGGATACCCATCCCTCCTTCGCACTTGGTAGGCTCTGACGTGTGCGGATGCCCATCCCTCCTCTTCTGCACTTTGCAGACTGCCCATATCTAGATAAATGAGCAGCATACAAGTGCATGGCATCCTCCTCCCCACCAGCCCCTCTCGAATCTATAGCCGGAGAAAGCTGCCAAGGCCCTGAGAATCGGGTATTCATGTGCAATGCCCTACCACCCGCCCCACACTCCATTTAATGCGGCTTCTGAATCATGACGAACGCGATGGCCCCTGGACATGCTAGCAAAAGCGTGGAGGACTCAAAGTCTACTTCGATCCTTACGGCCTACCCCTACCCAACGAGATCGTCGACCATCTGAGGCCGGAGATTCCATAAAATACCGATGAGCTTCAGCGTCGCAGCGACGTGGTCTGTGGGCACTTTGCTTGCACGTATTGAAGCTTCTTTCGGAAGATCGGACGTTCGAGGAGGTGATCTTCGGACTATAGTTAAATAGACAAGTTTGGATCTCACTCGAGGAAGCGCATGCTCGTCTGGCGGATGCTTCAGGATCTCGATATGAACGATCATCGCATCAGCAGTCTTGGATTGCCGCGGGATAGCTTGGACGCCGTGACGAAGCGCTTGGTCAACCATATGAAAGACGGTATGAAAGACGTCCTGATCAGTGCACTGCAGCTCGGGCTCGTAGAGGAATCCCTTGATCTCCTGGTCGTTGTAGAAGTCCTTGAGGCGATAGGTTGATGGCTGCGTTGCTAGGGCCTGGAAGATGGTGAAGACTTCCTTCCCTTCTCGAAAGTGCCCTTCTTCTTGATAATCCGGGCGTCGAATCGATGAGGCTTCATGGATGGGAGACCTCCGTAAAGATTCCAGAAGACCTTGGCCTCGTGCTCTTTCTTGCTGGCTGCAGTGGAAGTCATTTTGATGGATTGATACTTGGTGGTATTATATTGGCGGACAGGATCATCCAAGACGGGGAGGTAGGTGCGCGTAGAATTGGCCGAGAAGTATTTGAATATCTTCTCCTTCGTGGTACGATTCAAGCGCTCTACCACGCTCGATTTCTCTTCGTTCTCGGGTGGAGTAGAGATCGACGTCATGCTTCTGGAGTAGATCCTTCATCTCATGTTTATAAAATTCTGTGCCCTTATCGTTCCATAGCTTCTCGGGCTTGCGATCCTTGAAGAGGGTCCGGAAGGCATCTCGCAACGTCGCACCTTTCTTATCTTTGAGCGGCACGAACCAGCCGTACTTGGTGAAGACGTCGGTGATGCTGAAGAGGTATTTGAAGCCTATCGCGGAAGAATACGCTCATATCTACGAGATCGGCTGCCCAGGTCTCGTCCATCCCACCTACCACCAAGCGACGCTCCTGGAATTTGCGTTGGACTGGCTTATGCAGCTCTTCGGCAAGCTCATCCGACCATCTTACTTTTTTCCTCAAGCCCAGCCAAATCGTACCTTGATGCCGATGATGGGTCTGACGATGCCACGCTCGAAGCTTTCGCGCGCAGTGGGATTAGGAATGGCATCGAGGGAGGCTAGCATCGTCTTATCGCAGATCGTATTGCCTGCGGCCGTATCCTTTTGTTTGGCATAGCATAGATCGTAATGGTAGTCGGCCTGATCCACTCGATTGATGGGCATCGACCAAGGTTTGGGGGTACCATCAGCATTCAGGCGCTTTTTGAGGCTGGTCCCAGGGCCGGTGAAATTATGCCCCAGTAAGTGCATTTCCACAGGCATGCGATTTAGCATCTTATTCCAGAGCCCAGCGCCTGACGCAGCGATAAATTTGGACTTATTGGAGCTGCAGTCGGCGCAAGACCCAATCCTCCGCGGCTGCCCATTTCTGGTCACTACTTCGCTCAAGCCTTCGTCACCGTCTCACTTTTGCATTTCAAGCAGTACATTGCCATTTTATATAGATAAATGGACGTTGAAGACCTTACGTAAGATGAGCCTACCACGAGTAGGCATAATCATTTTATCTTCCCGCAACGATCCATCCGAGGTTTGATCATCGGAAAATCGAACTGCGGTAAGACTACGCTGCTGAATAACCTCCTCCTGCGCGACGGATGGCTCGACTACGATCGACTATACGTCTTCGGAAAATCGCTCCACTAGCCAATTTATCAGCTGCTGCGACGGGCGCTTGGGAAAGGATTTTCGAAAGACGATATCAGCGAACTTCTTTCCATCAAAGATCCCTATCCGTACTCCTTGATTGATGTGGACGTGATGAAGCCATCGCCCAAACCAAGTGGTATCGAGCCCTTCTTCTTCGAGCAAGTAAGCGACGTGCCCGACCCTCGCGACCTCGACCCCTCTTGCAAGAATCTATTGGTCTTTGACGACTTGATGCTCAGCAAGCAGAGCAAGTGCGAAGATTACGACGTGCGCGGGTGCCATAATAATGTTGATTGCTTCTACCTCTGCCAAAATTACTTCAAGCTCCCGCCAACTTTACCTTACTCTTCGAGTAAGACGCCAAGAATCTTGATCATATCCGCCGGGACCATTGCAGCGATCTCACCCCGTCTCAATTTGATACCCTATGCGACCGCTCTTGGACCAAGCCACACGGTTTCATGACCATCGATCTCACGAGCCCCAAGACGGCTGGTAAGTATCGATGCAATCTGGATGAATTCTATCGAGTATAAGATAAAGAATGAATCATTTGCAGGAATTTTTCCTGGAAAATCAACGGGACTTGGATCGGGAATTCGAGAAATCTCCCAAGACCCCACCCCTGAATGTGAGCACCAGTGGGAGAAAGTGCTTATTAACGGCATGAACCCAAGATATAGATCCAGAAGATGCAGTGCCGAAAGGTATTCTCGCCGCATCGATGAGCAGGATTTCGAGGAAAGGACCTATAATTCCCATTCGCACAGGAAACCTCGGCCGCCGCCCGGACCCCAGTGCTGCATCAAAACGGTTTCGCAGTCATCTATGCACGTACTCATCCATATCGCCAAGCGATAAATGCAAGAAACATTCGAGGCTATTTCCTACAGCATGGTAAGGTGTAGAGCTCCGATTGCTCGCGGTAAGACTTTGCACCATATCCGCGACGAGATACCCAATTTTGCCACCTTCTGGTCGAGCATAAAAGTCCGGATGGTGAGAGAGTACGTTAATAAAACCGCGGAGAGGACGGAATTCTTCTGCTCCCCCAAATGCATCAACGCAAAGGGGCGTTCGTTCCAACGCTTAGGGACTTTCGAGATGCTATAAATAAAATGACGTTCATCAAGATCACCGATCCTAAACAGCGTGAGGCGCGTGCTAGGGACCTGCAGGAGACCAAACGTAGTATCCAGGCTAACGATATGCAGCGTCGTCTTGATAAGATCGGACTCAGTCGCGAACTTTCCAAGATATTCAAGCCTGTGTTCGAGACGCAAAAGGAGACCGCTTCCCAGATCACCAAAAAGATCGATGACCTCACACTCGCCCTACCCACCCCCGTGCCTGCCCTTCCTCCTGTCCCCGAGGACGACGACGACCCACTACCAATCGGGCAAGCACTGACAACCAACTTCGGGTCGCGTGCAACCCATTACAAGCCGTCAAAAATCAGTGTGGACAAAGATCATTCGGCAGATACATAAACATTGTACGTCACAATTTTAATAAACCAATCACAATAAACTGACCTGCGCAATCATTCTGAAGGTGAATCTACAGAACAACGTCAAATACAATGAACCAATCAATACGTCAAAACTGATGCACGTGCACAAAAGGGGGAATTCCAATTCAAAGTACATGTATCTATAAATAAATTAAATCAAATTTTACTATTTCTTTCAATCAAGTACTTAAGTAGCATACGAATTCAATCATTTACCAATTCATACAAATCGTGATATTTATAGGATTCTTACAATTTTTTTAGAATGTCGCAATAGATCTAAGCAGACACAGAAAGCGTCCTTTATAATTCGTGCCTTCAAATGTACGTGAACGCAAAATGCGAGAAATATTATCGGTATTTATATCAATACTGTGAAAGTACTCTTGTTCTTGGGGTTCCAATTTTCGTTGATTTCGTGGTTCGCTTAACCACGAAATTAAGTCCCCAATGAAATGCATTTATCCATAATGTTTTATTGCACAGAAGTTATAACCACGAATTTAAGTACCAATAAAATAGTGACAATAATGAAAACTACGAAATTTGATGTCCACGAATAAAAGTACTTCCACAGTATATATTATATTCAGTGATGACCATTTGATTTTCAGGGGGAGAGGCTTTGGCGATTTTGTAAACAAAAATAATTTAATCTTGGTGCCAGTGAAAATAGATATTCTTATCCTAATTTTCATTAAATTAAATAATTTATTTTTAAATCGAAGAATATTTTTTTAATTGCAAATGGAAATAAATATTTTAATGTGACATTTGGTGAAAATACATAATTTGTTCGAGATTTTCATGAAAATAAATAAATTTTCTGGGCAAAATCGCCAAAGCATCTCCATGAAAATTAAAGGGTCGTCCCCTTAATTATATGGCGCAACAGGGATAGAATACAATGCATGATCCCTGGCCTAGGCAAAATTCTTCGGCCTCTATGGTAAAATTATTACCTATTTATTGTTTATCTTTTCTATTTTGACTTTTACTTTTATTTTTGTATTTTTTCTGTTGCCCAGTCCAGGGCAACAGCAAGTATTAAAAAATAAAATTCCAAATAGAAAAGATAAACGATAAATAGGTAATAATTTTACCATAGAGGCAGAATTCGGCCTAGTCCTTCACGTCTTCTCAGATATATACAAACTTTAAAAAACGTCCTTCGCCAAATACAAATTTAACAAAATAAATTAAACCTGAAATCATACAAGAAGTTGAAAACAAAATTAGTAACCCATGGCCCAAAAACAAATATTATTAATATGACGTTGGGATACCCGTTTCTTAATTACAAGTAAAATCATGTATATACTCATGCCATCAAGTCAGCATACTGTGCTTTATTATTAAATAAATAGATTTATATATTTTCCCTGCTATCAACTACATCCGACAAAGCAAATGCATATTTCATCGATCATTTGTTTGTTTACTTTAGTACACGTTTCATTGTTTTCTATTTCTAAACAGGGAGGTGTGCGTGTTCAACATGATTTGATTGGATAGTGACGTCTCTGAGTAGTTATTTAAATCGTGACGTACGATATTGCTTGAAGTGGGAATTTCCAAGGTCATGTTTGCGCAGGTCAATTAGCTCGTGCATTGTCCATACTGGATTTTGACGGCTTGTATCTTCAGCACAGTATGACTCCTATAGCAGATCATACCTTTGGATTGCAAGTGGAAGATGGCGCCATCATGATCGGGAGTCTATCCGTCACTTTCAACGGGGACGATATCATCGTCGACGGCGAGCGCTATAGGGGTACCCCCGGGGCTCATGGTCATGAAGCATCCCGAAGATTTCGAGGTGGACGACCTGAATACCTATGGCGATATCCTACGAGCATCGAGTGACATGTACCAAGGCAATTCTGCCATCTCGCAGACCCCCAAGGCTAGCAAAAGCAAGAAATGGAAGGATATCGTCTCGTACCTCTATAAGCAAGATAAGTATGGGAGTGGGGTCCGGACCGTCTTTCTTCCCAAAGGCTTCGAACAGTTGCTTGATCGTTTCGATTTTAGCGCCGCCGCCTACCAGGCTGGGAATAATGGGGTGCGAAACGAAATCGTGGCCATCCTCGACGCCATGAGGAAATCCAACCATATCAGCAGGGTGGAGTACGAAAAGTTCCGTCGAAAGCTCCTCTTAATAAATTTATGATGCCTTTAGTAGTGAATCACGGTTATCGCCGGAGATATGCAGTCGATGGACGAGGTTATTCGATACCATCGCCAGTCTGGTCGGACGAGAATTGACCTCTTCCACCGCGAAGACGTTGGGAAGCAAGGCCGTGAGCGCCGCTTATAATGCAGACATCAAGGGTTTGGAGAAAAGGAGCGACGAAGGCCGTAGACTACGTCGTTCATCCAGTGACCCGCAAAAGGATGCCCCCAGCACCACACCTGCCGCCAAGACCAAGAGAACCCCTCAGCAGCAGGTCCGCCTCAATAATCTCATCTCGGGTGGCGGCATCGCAACCATCCACTTCGTCCAGCGCTATAAATAAATATATGATGGCCGAGATGATGAATCTCCGTGAAGATCTAGTCTCGATGAAAGCATCCAGGAGTATGGATTCAAAGAATACCATCCCATTATCGGACGAAGCTGAATAGATCCGGCACCGAGATCCGCCTCAGCATCGAGTTGCAGGATTTCTTCCTCCATTCATCCCAGAGCTACCTCTTGCTGGAAGGAAGGCTCCAGAATAATAATGGGACGGCCTTTGCCGATGCCAAACTCATCGCCCTCATTAATAATGTATGGCTCTATCCCTTCAAATCCATCAGCTACAAGCTACAGACAATCGAGCACTTTAACGATCCGGGGGTCGCCAACACCATTCTCGGCCTTCTCACGTATCCAGACGATTTCTCCAAGTTCCAAGGCAGGCCTCAACCCGCTATGGGTCAAGGATACCTCCGTAGACGCCGCTGCCGAGAATCTGGGATTTGCCGCGCACAAGGCAAACGTCATCGCAAAGCCAGCAAATAAGGGATTCTTCTCCTTCACCATCGCCTTGAAGCAAATCTTCGGTTTTGTCCAGGACTACGATAAGTTGGTCTACGGATTCAAGCATGAGCTCAATCTCGTGCGCTCATCGGTTAATGACGCCATCTTCCGGGATGCTACCAATATCAACGATCCTGGCAAGATCGTCCTCAACAATCTTTCCTGGTTCATCACCCACATGATGCCCTCCAACGACCAGAAGCTGCGGCTCTATAAGACCATCGATAGCATGGTGAAGCTAGATATCGGCTTCCACATGAGACAGTGCGATTCGATCGGCGTCCCCGAAAGCAATGATTTCACCTGGCGCCTCTCCACCAGAAGCAGCCCCAAAAGACCTCGATGGGTGATCGTCGCCTTCCATCCCAATAAGAGTAACGATCAAGACGCCAACACCGCAATCTCCGACCACTGCCGCGTGAAAGATATCTACGTCACCTTGAATTCCAAGAAATATCCCGTCCCGAGTTATAATGCCTCCTTCACAAATCAGAAGATCTCCAGGCTCTATAAGTGGGCCGTCGGTCCTGCTGGAAATTCTTCAATATGAATCGCCAGGTGAACAATCCAGGTATCCCCCTGCCGACTTTACGGAGCTCCATCCCCTCTTCGTATTCGACGTCTCCAAGCAGAGCGAACTCCTCAAGGACTCGACAATCGACGTCTGTATCAAGGCAGAATTCGAACGCTACGTCGCCGCCAATACCCAAGCCTACGCTTTGGTCATCTCCGATCGCATCCTATAAGTCGAATCAGATGACCGGAAGATGCGCGTCGTCTTATGAGGAGGATTAGATAAATGGACGCTTCACTTTTGCGGAAAATCGCCACTGATACCGAATCCAAGCATAGGTTCTAATTCATCGTCTCCGGGGACGATAGTCAGATCTTGACCCGCTTCAACCCACCCCTCCTACTGCGCGAGGAGAGATCTTCCGAGATGGCCCTCATGAATTTGGAGACGTACTACTCCATCCCCAATATCCATGCCGGAAAAAATTCCTCCGCTACTCCCCAGGCGATGGTGCCCACTGGTTTCCCATCGCCCTGAGCAGCGGCTCCTATAGCATCGACGATATCAACGATGAGATCCAGCGGTAAATGTGGCTCAACACTCAACCTCGCCAGAAGCTACCAAGTGGATTTCGATGTGCCCAATAGCCTTAATACGGTGCTTGGATTCGATCGCCGAACGTATATTTACGACCAGAGCACGAACGGATACGTAGAGGGTGAGCATATCGTCGATATCATCAGCATCAATAGTATCCTCGTGAATAGTGATATCATCAACGGCAGTTACGTCAACAGCACCCAACAGTTCACCATCTATAGTTTCTTTCCCGGGTCGATCCGGGCATGAAAATCATCCAGACCCTTAAGAAGCTGATCTACTTACCCATGACCCTGAAGGCCATCAACCACATGCAAACCTACCTGACCGATCAAGACGGTCGCCCCATCGACCTACGGGGATAACACCTCAACATACGGTTTCATCTTCGTGACGTATAAATAAATGGATTATCAAGAGTATGGTTTGAACTTGACGAAAGGTCAAGCAGTCAAACTTCAGCGTGCTGCAATCAAGGGATGTCCCGTGAGCATACGATTGTCGCATGCCAACCTGTCCGGCGATCACAAGATCACCCGTCGCCAGGCCCATAAGATCGGGAATCTACGTCAGAGGTGGTATGACTCTTGAACTTTCCCCCAAACAAGTGAAGCAGGACGTGGCGAAGCTTGGCGGATTCCTACCCATGCTCGCCGGCCTGGCTGCCAGTGCTCTCCCCGTGCTGGCAAAAACCGTCTTCCCACATTGGGCGTCGGCGCCTTGGGTGGTCTAGGGAGCGCCGCCATCAGCAAGGCCGTGGGATCTGGACTGTATATCAAGCGCGGTTGGAAGGTATGCTGCGTCACTGCCCGTGGCAATGGTCTGCACCTCAATTCCGCCTCCCTCCCCCAAGCCTATGGGTTGGATTGTACCTGAAGCACGGTCGACGATTCTATGAAGGTTCTGGCCTTATCCTGGGCCTAAATAGCCCTTTCAAGAAAATTGTTTAGGTCATCCAGAAATCTAAAAATTCAATGTAAAAAAAATTCTGACGCGTCAGAAAATTTGTTCCGGTCATGCGGAAATCTAAAAATTCAAATACTGTAGGAGATTTGCTCCGGACAAAGGGAATACCGTATTGTTAAAAATTTGACGTAAAAATGACTAACTTCGACAACTAATATTTTTGACATTAATAATCAAAATTCAACATCAAAGTACCATGCATATCTTTGATATATGTACAAATGATATGCAAAATAAAAATTGCCTGCCTCTAATACTGTAGGAGATTTGCTCCGGACAAAACGGGAACCCTATTGTTAAAATTTGACCTAAAAATGACTAAGTTCAACAACTAATATTTTTGACATTAATTATCCAAAATCAAAATACACCTTTGATATGTGTACAAATAACTTGCAAAATAAAAACTTCTTGTCTCTAATACTGTAGGAAATTTGCTCCGGACAAAAGGGGAACCCTATTGTTAAAAATTTGACGTAAAAATGACTAAGTTCAACAACTAATATTTTTGACATTAATGATCAAGTACCATGCACACCTTTGATATATGTACAACTGATCTGCAAAATAAAAACTCCCTGTCTCTAATACTGTAGGAGATCTGCACTGGACAAAAGGGGGTACCGTATTGTTAATAATTTGACGTAAAAATGTCTGAGTTCAACAACTGATATTTTTGACATAAATTATAAAAAATCAAAATCAAAGTACCATGCACACCTTTGATATATGTACAACTGATCTGCAAATAAAAACTTCCTATGTCTTATACTATGGGAGATTTGCTCCGGACAAATGATGTACCTATTTGGCAGCCGCACGAAAAGCCCGCCCGCCCACCACCCGCCCCGCCATTTTCACCATTTTAATAACCGGATTTTTCCGATGGAAAACCCGCTTAGAAAATTTCTGACGCGTCAGTAAACTTGTTCCGGTCATGTGCAAATCAAAAAATTCAATGTAAAAAATGTCTGACGCGTCAGAAAACTTGTTCCGGTCATGTGCAAATTTAAAAATTCAATGTAAAAAAATTCCTGGCGCGTCAGAAAACTTGTTCCGGTATATACGCACATCTTCAAATTTCAATGTTAAAATTTCTGACGCGTCAGAAAACCTGTTCCGGTATATGCGCACATCTTCCAATTCAATGTAAAAATTTTCTGATGCGTCAGAAAACCTGTTCCTGTATATGCGCACATCTTCCAATTTAATGTAAAAAATTTCTGACGCGTCAAAAAATCTGTTCCGGTATATGCGCACATCTTCAAATTCAATGTAAAATTTTTCTGACGAGTCAGAAAAATGTTCCGGTATATGCGCACATCTTCAAATTCAATGTAAACATTTTCTGAAAAACTGTCCATAGCTGGCGGAAATTCCTTCCACGTCGCTTTGTCCATTTTTGAAAGTATCAACATTCAAAAGAAACGTCACAGAAATGATGCGTAACGCCGCAAAAGTAGTAAACCTCAAGTCCCGCGTAAAAAATATCAATCGACGTTCTGGTCTTAGGTTCAAGATTCAAGATTCAAGATTTTTATTTACTCAAGACAGAATACACTGTAACGTGAAAATAAAAAGTGTAGAATTTAACAATGCATGTAATATAATAAACAATATAGAAAATAGGAGCATTATTGAAAATGCGTATGTAATGCGCATGCGCCGTATAAACGCCTCGTCATTCCACAACGCTGCGTTCCGCTCTGCTCGAGGCGTTGAATAACTAAAAAAAAAAAATCCGATCCAGCTTTTGGATTGGAAATTTTGTAACCCCTTATCCCCAGTCCATTCAGAGATTTCGGGTCCAGGTTTTATCTCAGACCAGAAATTTCGATCAACCCTCACGAAATCACTTCAAAGTCTAGGTCAAATTCGTTTCCACTCCCACGTCACCTCTAACCTATCCATTGAGCTGGGATTACTTCCTCACCAGATCGTATGAGAGGTACTGCTGGTTAAATTTCTTGCTCAGCTTGAATCCGGTGCTCCGAACGAAAGCTCCTTGCAACGGACCCTACTCTTTGTTGAGCACGGGGCAGGCCTATACCCTGGTGGTCTCCCCTTCTCGATTTCAGAGTGAGAATTTTGCTTTTGTCATATTTTCCTTCCACTTCTACCACCTCCAAGATCCCCTGTGGGCAAGTCCTTCCATTTGAGGGCTTCCGGATTCTGGTCCTGCACCCTCTCCTGAAAGGCGTCTTCGCTGATGAAGTCGTCGGCCCCATCTTGGGAGATTTCAACGAATCCATTTTGTACGAAAGTCATATTTCTTGAATTTACCCTATGCTCAATAGGAATACCGTTTGCATCTGGCCGTCGGGGTTGGGGGTCCTATGCAGGATTTCCCCTTGAAAAGGGCAGGTGCGGCAGAATCTGCCTTTTCATACTACAATAGTCGTCCCACCAAAAGGACTCTTCATTTTAGTGTTATGAGAGCAAATCAACAAGTGAACACACCGATGAGCAACGAACACTAATCGGAAATTGGATGACAGACGAAATGAAGAACGCTTTTGAAAAGGGGTATATCATTCAGCAGAGATATGGAACAATACGACCCAACAACAAATACTGGTGGTCATTTTCCCGATTACGTAAATACCTTCTTAAAAATGAAACAGGGAGCAAGGGGGTGGGCAGTGTCGTGCAACACAGAAGAAGATAAATTAAATTGACGTATATCAGAGAGTAACACCACGAAAGGAAAGCATTCTTCTAGGCTATGATAACATCAAGAAAATTCCAGGACTGAGAGCGTTAGAAAATTAAACCTAACGTTGAATAGCTTCTGGGGCAAAGTCGAATATTTATGGGATCCAGCAGAATATTTTAACATGGTAACAAGCAACTTAATACTAGCCATGGGAATTAATTTCGTCAGCGACGAAATGGCGGAAATAAGATATCAGTATAAAGAAGAGTCCGTCGAAGACTCCGGACGCACCGATGTTGTCATAGCCGTATATACGACAGCGCAAGAAAAGTGTGATCTTTACAAAAGAGGGAAAAGCATGGAAGACCAAGCTCAATAAATACAATAGAAGAGCTTCGGGAATAATGGAACAACACAAAAAAAATGAAAAATGGGTAAGAGGGGGTTATAGTTACAATATAGATGGGTCTTGGGTACGGTAAGCTGAGTAAGTAAAGGTCACGAAGGGGATACGTTTAAGATTATTGGTTTAATAAATTACTAAATATCTCCCAGCATCCCACCATTCTCACAAAGATACACTTCCTGTACTAAATACTGAAGTTATCACGGTTTTCTTTTAAAACTTGCAATATCTAAATTTTGCAAAATTTTGTTTAAAACTAAGGAGTATCTCCTTCATGTATAGCTCTGTTTTAGCTGAACTTTGGCTTTTCTATTTAAGTTCTATTTTTTAGTTAAAGCAGTAATGTTGTTTGGTGTACGGACTAATAGAACATCAATTTGTAACTGTATAACCTGATGATTCAGGGAAAGTATGGTTACAGATTGTCCCAGCAGTGTCAGAGAAGATTTTGAAACGATAGACGCTCTACGGAAAGTGATGGCAAAACATTTTAGGTCAAGTGAGCTAAAATGATAAGGAGATGTGAAAATAATTCCACTCTACCAGCGGATTGAACAATCCTAAGTCGAAGAATGACGGACATGTAGCACAACAATAAAACGGAAACAAGCAGTCTAACATGACAAAGACAGGTGTTGTTGGAGGCATCCCAAGAATCCCAACAGAGGAAGATTATCATAACGAACCGATCAGCAATTTTCAGGTGTTTGAAACCATCAAGAGCTCAGTGCAATCGCTACAGAAGACAGATTGGTTGGGTACATAAAGAGCAAGGATGCACTTGTGAGACTCATTTAGTCTTCAATAGGTCGTCGCTTCGTTTACCAGGAAATATTTAACAAGAAGAATTTCAAGGTTATAAATCTGCGTAGCGGCATCACCAATTATTTTCGGCACCCAAGTTCATCCCGTGGTTTTCAATAACTTGATTATATGAAGGAGAACAACAACCATTTCTTATCAAGAACCTGGTAGGCACCGGAACTAAGATCGACAGATCAACTGCATCCCGGCCTGGAAGAACGTCAAACCTCCCTCAACAATCGATTGCCAAATGAAGAGTACAAATATAAGAAAGGAAAGAAGAAAACACGCAAACATCACCGGAGGTTCATAGACAGTAACACGTTTATGAACATTAGCCTCAAGAGCCTGGTCTAAGCAAATCCTGTCGATCCATTTACCAATATACGATGAGAATCGGCTCCGAGAAACTGAACCCCAAGCTCTTAAAGGTTGCTCAGTTTGAGTCACTGAACAGCAAAAGTATCATCCTACTCTAGGGATCAACCGGCAGAAACTGTAGTATATCGTGATGCCCCCGGAAGATTGAGTTTTGGAAACCAGTGCAACAAAGGTCAGAAACTCGATAAGGATTCCAAGCTTTCAATAGTGCCCTAGGTGAAAACCCAATGCGATACAATCACAGAAACAAGTATTGGTATGAGAGACACAAGAACGGCGAGAAAAAATGACTCCAGAATAGACACCGCCGAATCTGTCACACTCTGCACAGATCACTTTGACGAACGCACACCCAATAATGCTTTTTGGTACTGCAGCAAAAAAGATATCGAGTACACAGGTCTCGAGACTCTCGACATCATAATATTGACCCAAAAAAGCTGATTGCGGATCACATTAACTTTGAAATAGAATGACGAGTGGTACGATATTCCTCCCAGCCATCTTAAGCTGCTGCTACGCAAATGGGTATATCCATACGAATGAATGGCTCCATGAAATCCAGCTGCCGACGAAGAAGGCCTTTAGGTAACTGACGAATGAAGATATCAGTGATGCTGACTACTCTTACGCCCAGATGGTATGGGAGGATATATAGTATCTATTCCAAGGGTAAAGGCGAGATAGGCTAATCCCGAAGCCTAAGATATCATGTCCAAATATTGATGGACAAAAGATATCTTAGCCTGAGGGTTTGAGATCAGCTTATCTCGCCTCTTCAAGAGGGTTTGATACTTTTTCTCGCCTTAACGCTAAGAAATTACTCGCAAAACCATGATCAGCTTTGACCTTCACAAAGAAATATCATAAACATTCCCGAGGAAAATATGACGTCACAACTGGTATACGTTTAGTAACTTCCGTTTTCAGCAAGTGGCATGCAATTTCAAATATTTGTTTAAATATAAATCGCATATCTCACGGTTCGTGATAAATTGCTGGTTCAAAGGATCATTTGCATTCTTTATATAAAAAGTAAGATTTACTGAATCTGCCAACAAATAATACTGCATAAATCGCATGAAAATTCGAAGCGATGGCAGACATCTTGCATTTTTTGCACGTGCTTACGATTGATGTGAGACAGACCCTCAAAGATAGAAATATATCCCCCCCCCCAAATCACGAGATATCTCGATCCCATAGGTGAGAAATTTGGATCTCGACCATGCAGGAGTACATTCGACTGACGTGATCTTGCTCCCCGACGTATTTGAGATTTACGGAATATCTGCCTGAATTCTTCGGACTCGACCCGGAAAACTAACACATCCCACAAGTACTGGCCTATGACGTTATCAGAATTAAACTAGATCCGACATTGATCCCTGTGACATGTCGGAAGTCCCAGATCTTGGCTCACTTGTTAGCATCTGAATCGACGGCAATCGCCGTAGATACAAAACTAGTGGTCAGTTTCCACGATAAAGAGAAGTACGTGACCAACTACGTTAATCTGAAGAAGTATCTGACCCAAGGCCTAAAGCTGAGGATTAAAAGGATCATCTGATTCAACCATAGCCAATGGTTCAGGTATACGTTAGTTTATGTTGAAAGATAAATAGATCTTGACGGGTAATGACCGTAGGATTTCCTCAAGCTCATGACCAACTCAGTATTTGGGAAAACCTTGGAGGACATATGAAACAGGATGGACTTTCCGTTGCTTAACAGTGAGAAAATTTCACGTAATAAGACTTCAAGCGCTTGATGATAATTAGTGAAGACTTGGCTGCGCTTCGCCAGCATAACACCATAAAGTGGTCTTCAACAGGCTGATCTACCTAGGTTTCTCAATTTTCGAAGGCACTTATAGTCTACGACTATCTCAAGACAATGTACGCTAGCCTAGCAAACATCTGCTACACTGATACAGATTGCTTGATCAGCGATATTTAAACGGCGGACATAACAACGACATGGCAAATAGTGTGCATTAGATGTTCCATACTTCCAACTTCGGTATGGACCATTTATCCGGGATCCATACAGTCATGAACAAGCAAGTAGCATGTTCAAGGATGAGTACCTCGACATGCCAATGACTGAGTATGTGTGACTCCGGCCGAATGCGTTTACTTTCAAGGTATATCGTGAGGAATGCATGAGGACTAAAGGAGTGAAAAGGAACGAAATCAAGAAAGAGATAATATTTGAGGAATACAAGCGGTGCAAATGAAATTTACCGCTTAATGAACATCATCTGGAGCAGGCCTCACCATGTTTCACATCGGATTACTGCAAGAAAACGCTCTCATCTAACCATGATAAGCGATATATTCGGTTGGACAGGATCAAAGTCTTCGCGCGCAGCCATTACCGAATCTAAATATATGAGTTTCATACCAACGCACCACCTGATCCTCCCATACAAGCCCTGTCGAAGTTGCTGCTCGAAGAAGCTTCCTCAGCCCATGAAATTAATAATTCAGAGGTGTGTGCAGGATAGATGAGCTACTATCGACCCCACACAACTCCACAACGGCGACCGAGATGGCAGCTGAACGCATTGGATCTGTTAGTACAAGCCTAAGTGCAGGGGACGCAATGTATACTTTAACTCCTACGGCTT
>MJUU01063923.1:0-15865 GCA_002080025.1 Modiolus philippinarum
GCAATGGCCCAGGTGAGCGATACAGGCTCTTGAGAGCCTCTTGTTTACATCTTTCTGAGCATTATGACAAAATTTTATTCAGTTGGTGTTATTTTGTTACATTCATTATTGGATAAACATTGCTCATGTTAATCCTATGAAAAATGCAGAGGACTTCGGTTTCCCGCCATTTTTGAAACACACGAATCTCAAAAATTGCATCGGTAACCTCTTGATTTTTTTGGCTTGAATTATTTCTTTGTTGATTTTCTAACAAAAAAATCACATATAATTGAAATCCTTATTATTTTAAAATCGACCAGCGAACATCCTTAACATCTAAAAAATTGTCAACCCTAGGAGTGCATATTATAGTCGTCATTTCCTAACAACATATATAACATATATTTTTCACATTTTTTATCGGTATTTAAAAAAATGAAAAAAATGGTATAGTAGGCCACAATTAAAGGTAAATATAAACGAAAAAAATGTACAAATTAAACAAAAACAACTAAAAATGACAAACGGGAGAAGATTAATTGCTCAACGTTTCGACCGTATGGCCTTTAAACAACTAGGGAGCAACCGGGCAGAAAATCAAAACCAGAGGCTCCCTGAAGCCTATATCGCTCACCTGGCTTTCAGTTGCCACAATCAAGCTAATATAGTAAGTTATACAGTTGAACTTCAGTCTCTCAAACTTTGGTAGAGGAAACACCACCATTAACTTGGACTCTATTTTAAGTCTGATCATGTTTTACTATACTTCTTTGTTGGGCTTTTTTGACAAAAATTGTCTTGCTAAGGAGCACTTTCGACACCAGTTTTGAAGTCGAGACATCATTCGGTAAATGGCGGTAAACAATTTTTAACACTATATCTTTAAGTTACGACATCAATATCTGTTTTGAACCCAAATTTCATTGAAATTGGACAATGTTGAATTTTCCCGCCTTTTTTGGCGGCCATTTTGAAAATGGCGGTCAACCAATAATTTTCAACACCAGTTTTGAAGTTGCCATAGCATTGCAAACATTTTATCAATTTACACTTAACCTTCATCTCCTACAGTTTTGGAAATCAAAGACGAAAAAAATAAAAATTTTAAAAATTCTGTGAAAAAAGGGCAATAAGTCCTACAAGGGTTTTTTTATTATCTTCAAAATTTCAGGGTGGGTAGATCTTGACATGCTGAACATTTTTGCAATAAAAAGTTGACTTCTATCTCTTATAGTTTTTCTGATGAAAAATTAATAAAGTTAAAATTTTGAAAATTTTACGGAAAAAGTGCAATAACTCCAAGACAGGTCTTCGGATTTTCTTCAAAATTGCAGAGCAGGTAGATCTTGCCATGCTGTTTATTTTTATTAATGTCAGATTTTTAATATCTGTAACGGTTTTCGAGTTATTTGCAAAAACAGCAATTTACCCCTATATTCTATTTTTAGCAACAGCGGCCATCTTGTTTAATCTACGGACTAATCGAACACAATTTTTAAACTGCATACCCTGGTGATGATTCAGGCCAAGTTTGGTTACAATTGGCCTAGCAGTTTCAGAGGAGAAGATTTTTGAAATTGTTGACAGACGGACGGACGGACGACGGACACAAAGTGATGGCAAAATATTATATACTCATATAAATATCTAGAATATGATTTGCTGAAAGGCTATCACGTGACATGTGAGAATTCGCTGGGTCAACCGCAAAGCATAAGGTCGCATGGTTGGGTCAATTGGGTCAACCGCTCGCGAGGATATCCCTTGGAAATTCCCGACTGAGCGTCACATATTTCTAAATATAACTACTTCCGTTTATGCAATTAACAAATAAACATGGAAAGCGGTGGAAGGTTTTCGTTATCATCATCGACAAAAATGGATCATTTGAAAGTGTTTGTTGAAATGATTATAAATTTTAATTGTAGTTGTTTATTAAAAAAATGTATATAAATGTGTATTGTTCTACATATCAATGGGAAAAAGAAAATATCATTTTATCTCTCTGGTACTTGGCTTCTAACAGTTGTCAAATATTCGATATAATATAACAGTTATCACCCTAGCTAGTGTGTGACCCGGCAATTCTCTCCCCTCGAAAAGTAAGGTCACCCTCGGGGCAGAGCCCCTCGGGTGACCTTACTTTCTCGGGGAGAGAATCTGCCGGGTCACACACTAACTAGGGTAATAATAGTATAAGGTCACATGGCCTTTTAGACCAGGTGAGCTAAAAAGATGATTATGAAACGAGACAAAGGAGACCAACTGGCGTGTAGCAGAAATTACCTGTTAAAATCATGCTAATTCCTGAACATTATCAAAAACAAAAATAAATCATTTAAGAATGTGTAAATTTAAATGGAGAAATAGGATCATGAAATAGACTGTGTCTTTAACATTCATGCCAAAAGGTCGAACAGACCCAAGAAAGTTGATACTTTTTAAGGAACTGTCGTTGTTTCTCGCCCGCAATGGTTTGTATAAGGACAGTTACATCCATGTCCAGTATTTTGTGTGGCCGGTTCGCAGAAAATGTTCACCTACGGGGCAGTCTTTTACATTGGTGACGCTCTATGTTATCAGCTAATCAATGATAAATACATCATGTATATTTTCTTTTTTGTGTGTAGCTGAAGTTCAACATGGACTGTTGGAGAAAGCTGAAGTGGACGTCAATAAACATGATGTGAATACAACCCTGTCGAAGTTCAGTGGTAACTAATTACCTTTTTCAAAGTCAAAGCTAACAGACAAAAATAAAAAAATAATAAAAATAGATTAATATGCCTTCTGACTGACCAAAATGTAGTATAAGGCTTGATAATAGTTTCAAGTTCGTTATTGGAGATGAAAAAAAAATCTTATATTAATGTGAGACATGTTTTGTGCATTGTGCAGAAATAGACAAAATTTAATGTTTTTATTCCTCTTAAATCTATTTTACCTGTATAAACTCTAATATGCAGGCTCAATTTAGTTTAAACATAATTATGAAAAAAGAATTTAAATATAACGCGTATACTCCTCATTTAAGTTTGGATATGCAAGTTTCTAAATAAATCAGTTTTCGGGCCAGAACCGGTGTACTGGCTATTGAGTTGGTGAACAAGGCAATGCTCTTTTTATTTTAATAGAAATACAAAACATGAATAAAACCCATCTACCTTTTCATTTCCCCCTACCGATCACGATATTTTATCTCAATCACGCTAATGGTTGTGTTTACTACGGAAACAATCCAATTTTGAATAATATTGGTTGCTATTATCATTTGTTACGTTTTAAAAAAACAACAAATAATCCCAACTTTGACGATTCCACAAGAGATGAGATTTTCATTGTGGCTGTGCAGTGACCTCTGTATATTAGTCTTGCAACATACATGTACATTTTGTACCTATTGCTAGGTGTTGTTTTTTGAGCTGTTGATCATTTTTTTTTATTTCTGGGTCATGAATAATACCCAGAACCTGTTTTGCGTTAACATGTTTTAGAATAATGCGCGAACATCATATCCCGAGAAGTCATATTTTGGTGGATACTGTTTTATACATTTATTCTTGATGACATATCACGAAATCTTGTGACTTTTGGTTGATGATTTTACGTTAAATTGTAAAAAGTAGCAAAAAATGGTACCAAAAACATTTAAATATGAAAATCTGATATGCAAAGTCATCATGTTGATTTTTTTGGCTTCTCGCTAAAGAGATTTTGCAAAGATTTTGTAGAGACATGCAATGTCGAAATGGCCATTTGTAGAACTCAAATTTTCTTTAAATTTTTATTTTGTTACTTTAAATGACTTAGTACCAGCTCTTGAGTCAACGTCTGCGTCATGAGACTGGGATTGTTGAAAACAATCAGGACATCACAACTCCATACTCCATTATTCCACATCCCTTCATTGTTAATCATAAAAATATTACGTATTGCAGCTATACAGGTAATACGAAAGCCCTGGAGTGCCACAGAAAAAATATTATAACTACTAACATGTGTTAACGAGTTTTTATCTTGTGCGCACGAGTTACTATCTTCTGTGCTCAAGTTTCAATTTTGTCAGTTACTCTCTATTATTTTGCTGGCATAATATGGTAACTTGAGCGAAAAAAAGTAACCCGTGCGGGCAAAATAATAACTTGCGCACATGACAGCAACCCGTGGGCACAGGATACTAACTCGTGCGCAAAAGACAGCAACTCGAGCGCACAGGTTAGTAACACAACATGTATACTTGCGTGCACAAAACAGTAACTCGTGCGCACAGTAATTTATGTGCACAATACAAAAAATACCGAAGTTGCATAAGAACAGTAAATTTCGTTATGCTGTATACGTGTTTCAAGGAGTAACCTATCATCAGCAGCATTAAAATCAAATAATATGGAAAGCCATAATCCAAAAGAAGTACTCATTACCAAAAATATAGAAATAGGAAGGCAAATCCAGTACCAAGGACATCTACCGAGTGCCATACACGGAATGAAGCATCAATATTTTAAGTGGTTAGAATTTTGATAAAAACAGCCAATTTCTATAACACGCAAGGTAAAATTTTCATCTATTGGTGAATACCCTAGGGGACTTCTGGTCCACAAGCAGTGGCATGTTCAAAATACAAAAAATACCAATTACAAGATAGTAACTCGAGCGCACAGTTATAATAATTTTTATGGCATTCTGTGGCACTCCAGGGCTTCTTTGAGGTAATGTTCCAATATCAAATGGCTTGTTGATACGTTTACTTTGCTAAAACAAATATAGAAGGAAGACAATTGATATTTAGCTTAAAATCTATTTTACAGGAGAAGGAACAGAGTTGATGCGTTATAAAAGAGGATGGGGATCTGTTTTGTGTAAGTTTATTTAAATAGCAACAGATTTTTTCCTCACATTTTATAGATTGTATAAAAACCAATTCAAGCAACTGCATCATTCCATTTAGGTCCAGTGTCGTAAGTTTTATTTTTTTTTCTTCAAAACAGAGCAAAAAATTGAAATTTGTGCAGGATATGTCTCAACAGTAATTAATATTAATATCCAGAATGAGGATAGTAATAAAAAAATAACAAAATTACCGAACAGAAATGTCAGGGGCCGTCATCCAAAGAGCAAAATAATATCGCATGAACAAAACCACTGGACAAGTCGTAAACAGCAATGATTTGCCCGTACTTGATACGGCCATTTCAAAAGAGATAAAGGGTTAAACCGATTTTATGGCACGCCAAACCTCCACTTCGATTCCGGTAGATACTCAACATATACAACCGATGTATTTTCAAGCACACATCAACCGTATCAGTCGTTTAAAGAACAGTATTTAAAAAAGCTCCTCCTAGCTGTGTCAAATAATTTGAGTAATTCTCATTTTATCACAAATATATCATACTTATTTAGTCAAATATTGATTATTTCAACTCTTAACCATTTGAAACAAAAGGTAAAATCACACAAACATATTTTGAAGGTTTTCGGAAAGGATAGCACAAAAGCAAAAAGCTATCCTGTGGACGTTTAAATTGTTGTTTTGTCTTTTGGTCCATTTGTTCGGCAACGACTGACAGTGTTCGTATGAGTGCTTTATCCGTCCTGAAGTAACCTTGAGGTAGGAGTGTTTGCTTATTGTTGAAGGCCTCCTGGTGACTTCTAGATGAAGAACAACAACAAAAGCATTGATTCATTTGCTTAACCTTACCATGTATTTATAGGGACATTTATATCATATTTTTTCACTTGTTCATTCACCAAAACTAAACTCTGCAAAATATTGACTGCGTTGGAGAACTATAATAATATTTCTTGTTTATAGTTCACGGGGCTTCCTTACTTATCAAGACGACCAGCCTTGGAATGACTCTGGCATCGGCTGTAACAGGTAATTAAAGGCTAACACTTAAACAATATCACAGCTGCTAACAAGAGTTTCTGGCGTCACCTTAAAGTCTAAATGTAGAATGGTAGTAACTTTCACATGATTGAATTGGTAGGCAATTTTTCTGCGTAAAACAGTTCAGTTTGTTCGTTTGCTGTTTTACACCCCAAATATCGTCTGCTGGACACTAGCATATAAATTATTAGCTGTGTGTTCTTGGTCAATTTTACTGAGATTAACATACCTGCATTCATTTGATTTAAATCTTTCTAGAGTGGATCTTTTTTGAACAGAAGATGCTCTACAAAAACGTGAAATTATTTCAAATTCCAATAGTTGAAAAGCTTGTGCAAACATTTCTGAGAGTAGCTAAGTAGTATGAATAAGGAATAATCAAAATATGCTTACATCATTCGACTTGAACAAAATAACAGGGTTAGTTGATTTGTCCGCATAATTTTACACAAATGCAATTTTAAAAACATCGGAATTGCATAATCCAGTGGAAAACGGGATTTCAACAGTGTCTATGGGATTATCCCATCTTTTGCTTAGCAGACCTTTATATCTAATAGTTCCAGAGAGGGGGTAATAACTAGCACAAAGGAAGGCAATATTTTCCAGGAATATGACTTATGAATATGTAATGTTGCAAAGCAATCCCCATTGTTTACTAAAAAGGAATTTGTATCTAACGGTTTGCCGAAATTTGTGAGTGTTACCATAGAATTACATATTATAATTCCATATTTCCATGAAAAACAAGATCAGTGACCTAATATTTTCTTTAGAGGAACTGTTGTCTCCTGACAATTTTTTTCGGTGATTTGGTTGTTACCCTATTTATAACATCTGTTAAGATGGCTCACTCATCATAGTTTTGAATTTAAGTATGATTTTACAACTCCTCTGGTTTTCTCCACTTCAATGGCTTAAAGAATTTACCCCACTTTTGATTTCATGAATGTCTTTTATAAATCAAATTAAGACACCTGACAAGTTTTCTTAAAATTCATGATGTAGCTTCCTAGCTTTTAGACAAAAAATATTCCTGATGTTAAATGAAGTGAAAATCAAGAGAAATCCATTTCCCGCCAAATTTTTAATGTCTTGTCTATCTCCGTTGAAAGCACACGGACCTATATATTTCTTTTTACCATTTCATTTAGTCAACAATTCTCAATCAGTAAAAAATAGGTTTCAAGAAATCCTTGATATAAACAACATCATGAGTGAGCCTCCATAAAACTTAAAGTTGTTTGCTATGATGAGACCCCCTCCGGCTCCCCCTCAATTATAAATATAGTTGCTTTTATTTTTATTTTTTTCCTGAAATATCTTGTTTTATCGATTCATAAACAGTCATTAGAACTAAGGAAGAGAGACCAATGATGTCTTTGTATCTTTATTTCATGTTAAAATTGTGCTTGTTTTAATTTGTATTGCTACAACCCTAATGGGTTTATGTTTGCAATTTAAATAAAGTTGGTAATTATATGTGGGAAATTGCATTGTTTTCAATCAATTCACGATGTCATAATGAAATTCTGGACAGCAAACCTAATCGCAATGTAAAATAGATTTGAGCACACACAAATGAACCAGCAGACTGCATACACATAGTATACATCATGAAGCTTAAAGATGTAGGGCTTTATCTGTATAGTAAATTTATGTAGCTTTGCAAAATTAAAGTGAAGAATGGTAGCTGTCAAAACTTGGGCACCCATTATGTAAGAGTAAAGCTGTTGGTAATGCCTTTTACCCCTTGTTATCAACATAAGTGCCATTTTTCATCTTTTTTTCTTATTTAACATAAGTATTAGCATTATATATTTTACTTGGTAAACATTGAAAGGATATGGAGTAAATGCACATGAGACAAATCTCTACAAATACATTGTAGAACCACTCAATGGAACAACACTTTTTAGGGCCCAACCACATAGTGTCGGACGCCCTATAGTAATCGCTCTCTCAGTCCGTCCGTCCGTCCGTGACAAAATTGTGTCCGGGCTATAACTTTTTTGTCTTTTGAGATAAGCTTTTAATATTTTGCATGAGATAGATCACTTCAGGACGATGTATCATGAACCATGATTGGTGACCTTTGACCTTGACCTTTGTTTTCATGGTCAGATTTTTGTTTCGTGTCCGGGCTATAACTTATGTTTTTTTTAGGTAGGCTTTTAATATTTTGCATGGAGATAAATCACTTCAGGACGATGTGTCATAAACCATGATTGGTGACTGTTGACCGTGACCTTTGTCTTCAAGGTCAGATTTTTGTTTCTTTTTTTATGATAAGTGGTGTCCGGGCTATAACTGTTATGTTTTTTGAGGTAGGCTTTTAATATTTTGCATGGAGATAAATCACTTTAAGACGATGTGTCATGAACCATGATTGGTGACTTTTGACCTTGACCTTTGTCTTCAAGGTCAGATTTTTGTCTTTTTAATGACAAGTCGTGCCCGGGCTATAACTGTTATGTCTTTTGAGGTAGGCCTTTAATATTTTGCATGTAGATAGTTCGTTTGAGGACGACGTGTCATGAACCATGATTAGTGACCTTTGACCTTGACCTTTGTCGTCAAGGTCAGATTATTGCTTTTGGGTGTTGCATTCTGTTTATATCTTGATGATATGATTCATTGATTGTGTCCATACTTGTGTTGTGTCCTCATTTGTACCGGTACTGTGTCCACACCTGTATTGTGTCCACACACACTTAAATTTGCACTTATATACAGCGGGGCCCTCAGAGATGGCTTCCATCTCTCCGATGTCTAGTTGTTCTTGAAGTCATGTTCCTTAATAACAGCTAATATGAATTGATTATAATGTGAAATTTATATTTTTCATTTTTACAGAGGGTTGTGCCTTTTTCCCAAGCATCTGTAGTAACAAAAAGGAAATAGAGCGACTTGACGGTATTATAAAAACTTTAACACATCAATACGAATTAGAATTTACCAACGTCAAAAAGACGTATTATGACGTTAAAACTGCTACTACAAATAATGGCTATATCGATTATTACATAAACCATACCATGCAAATGGTTGAAACCCTACAAGATATTGAAGAAGACCTTTGCACTGATTTAGAGTTAAAACTGCCAACATTGTCTAAAATGTACGCGGCGTCAAAGAATTATACTTTCGAGCAATATTTGGGTACGATAGTTGGTCAGTTGGAATACAGATTGGCAGACTTAAAAAATATGCTTGTGGAGAACAAGCGCAATGCCCTTTTGGGCATTGTGGTTCAATACCTCGTGGAGACCACTCTAAATAAATTCGTGAAGTCATTTAAAACTGCCTACGAAATGGTCGAAACCGACCATATCCTTGCCACAACACATGTGACATTATGGGACAGGTTGGAAAACCCAGAGATTACCATAAACACAAAACCAAGCACATTCATGAAGGTAAAATTAGTGCCAAAAACGATGAAACAAATGGTTAAAAATGCGGGTCATAGTATGCGTGATTTTGGTAGAAACGTTAAAAAATGGGGAAGAATCAGAAACTGGAAAGGTTTTAAAGGAAAACTTCTGCATACGTTCAGGAAACCATTAAGTAAGCTAAGAGCTATCAAAAAATTCTTCGTCGACCCCAAGGCAAGGACCAGATTTGCTCAAGGTTACAGATTACAATGGTCCCAGAAAATAATGATGGGTATTGGTATGGTTGCTGATGTCATATCGCAAGTTGTTAGTCTGAAACAATGGTCTTCTGTTGCGACTGAAATGGAAAAGGCCCGTAAAAACTATGAAGAGTACCACAGCAAATTACAAGCCGAACTCAAAACTATTAACGATGAAAAAAAGACAATGGATCAATACTGGATTGATTTAATTGAGGTATTCCGAAATCTCAGTCTTCCTTTTAAGTCTTTGATATCAAATTCCACAAATTATAGCAATTTTTCAGATGTAATCGGTCTTCCAAAACTTCCGGTTGATACCAGTTCGCCGCTATTTAAAATCAATTTTGATCATATCAATAAACGGAACATACAGTCAAACCAGTTATCAGTTATTGACTTTCTGAAATCTGTTGACAACAATATGTCTGCGATCGGAGACCAAATGAGAGCTCGTCAAGTTTTGTACAACAATACATTGTACACGACAAGCTCTGATGAACCTGTCCATGATATGCTATCTGATGTACGTAGCATTTTAAATTTCAGTCCATCGATGACTATGAAAGAATTCGGTCAAAAATTGCAAATGAAAGACATTGTGTGCACAGTTTCTATTCTTAGACCAGATATGTCAGAATATGATTTTTACCCACTGGACCAATTTCGCCCTCGCTGTGAAGTTAATGTGTCATCATTTAACCATATGAATATAGAAGCGTCATCAAAAAGGAAGTCGAAACTTATGCGTACAGTTGTATTGCGAAATTTAAAGAGTAGCCAGGAGGAATCTTTATCAAAACTGTTAGATATCGTTCATAGTGCTTATTCGGGGGTAAGGGATAAAAACATAGCACAATTTGGAACCACAATCACAGACAAGGATATAATATGTCTAATTGCAAAAGAATTTCCATCAAAACAGACTTTTGACTTGATCAAACTTGATCCGTTTCGTCCTACTTGCTCGACAGTTACAAACGGAAGATTTAACAAGATGAAGCAAGACGCTTCAAAACTAAGAGCGGTAACGAAGGGAATACAGAACGACTTGAACACATGTAAATCGTACGGATTCTGTCCATGTCTTTCCCAAGTAGCTAAAACTCACCATACTAACGAGGCTAATATAGTAAACGTCCTGTCACATATAAATCCCTCGTGGAAACCAAATAACGATGCACAGTTTTGTGGACCAACTGGTTGTGGATGTCGCCATCTTTGATAAAAGCATTCCTTAACATTGGAAGCAAAATCATAAGGTTATTAACTTTACTGTTCTAACGTAGATTTCAATAGCAGTTAAATGTGAATATATATGATTGTAGAGTATTAAATGTTATTGAAGTATATTCAAACACTTCTATCTCTCTATTAAATAAACTATATTTAACATTTCATGCCATTGACATAAAATGTCAAAGGAAAACCAAAACTAACAAACTGAATGCCTGACCGTTATCTGTTTATCTTCAAATTCTAAAAAAAGTAATTTCTTGATAGGTTAAAAGACAACCCACACTGCTAGTGCTTTAGTTTTGTGGCGTTCTTGTTCATTTTTGTTTATTTGTTTTGTCTTTGTCATGCTGTCTGAATTCGTGTTGGATATGAATTGCCGTGATTTTGGAATTCCCCCTTTCATCATTTTTTTCTTCAGCATTCGTTTGCAGATGTATTGAAACGAAAAGAAAACATATAAACGCTTGAACGCTTGAAAGATGCGTAGGGCTTGTTTTATAATGGCACATTTTTAATACGGATGTAGTGAAGTGAAGTGACAAATTTCTGTTCATTCCAGATGATTATTTTGTAACCAATAGGGCATCAACATTGATGTATACGTTATTTGCATTTTCAAAACTCTATATCTGCCAGGTGTGAGGTCGCACACAGCTCTGTCTTTACCTGATTTTAGCTTTCTATTTAGACTCTAATTGGTAATTTATTTTCTGTCAGCCATTATTTTTATTTCGAAATGTTTTGATTTGATGTGTAATGAAGAGACATAAGTTGTCGAAATGCACATCTGCAGAAACTCAATAAACAGTTACTTCAGTATTTCATTATTTATTTACATAAAGGTTTCTTTGCAAATAAAAAGTCATTTGTAACTTTGTCTCAAAAGGGGTGTCGTGAAAATGCGAGGAGCAGAACAACTTACTTAACACATTACACTGTCTGTCTCAAATCCATCGAATCGCAACAGAGCAAAGCGTAGTGAGCAAGAGGCAGCACTAGTCAGTCTTATTACATAGTTCATAAAATGAAATAAACGTCATCAAAATATAACAATTGGAAAAAAATTACTAAAGGCTACGCATACTAATCTCACCTTAATTTGTCAATTCTGCCCCCGAATTATGAAAAAGTGAACTGCAAAACTCCATAGTGTATAGAGTATGCAAGTCTTGTGCAATTATGGTTCCTCATGGTACATAAAACGTGCCAAGAAAATAAATTTGTTGAGAATAAATAACGTTTAAAAGAAAAAAATTAAACTTCATAATGCTGAACAGGCGTTGTTTGTAGTTTCAGACAATAATATTTTGGAAAGAAATTCCCATAGGTTCCCTATATTAAACTATGCTTTCCGCTGGCAACCATCTTGGCCTAGGTACAAACATAAAAGTCACACACTTAAAGGGGAACACCCTAGGGATATTGTGACTTGGATTGGTTCCTATTGGAGTGGTAGTTTCAGAGGAGAAGTAGGGTCCTTATGTTTAAATATGTCTTTGCTAGTTTTGGAAAATTGTGGTAAAAATGTATTTTATTGCGCCACATGCTAGCATCTCATTTGTACCATTTCTCAGGTAACATTTTACAGGTAAATTTTCCGGTAATAAGCAATGAAAATGATATTGAACATAGTATTTTATGTTCAAATATTTTTAGTGGAAATAATCTTTGATATATTAACTTAACTTAAAGATATCCGCGGTCGATTTGGGCCGCAGCATCAATTGAGAATTTTAAGAGAACAAACAACGGACCGGAATCATTGATATTTCAACGAGCAATAATTACATTACATGAATATTCATTTGAATTCCGTCAGTTTGATAGGTGAACATCGCTCACGTGGCATATCAATGTAAAGTTGCAATTCCCATGAAACACATTTGATCATATGACCACATGACGTACTAACTTCTTAATAAATTTGTTTTTTATGATTTGGTTTTAAAATGTAATTATAAGCATTGAATGCATTATTTTGAAGTTTCATAGGGATTATGAAAGTGTTGACCGTGCGCACATTTTCCACATGATGCGCTACCGCGCTTCATTAAAAATGTGCTTCGGTCAACAATTTCATACCCCAATGAAACTTCAAAATAATGCATTCAATTCTTAAATATTAATCACACCATCCTAACATTTTATATACACAAATGTTAACCAAACTACTACTACAAATAAAAGCAAGGTCAATGAATGCTGCGGCTGTAATCCTACTACACCAGAAGGGCGCATTTTTAAAAGTAGGGGTATTTCATTTGGGCGCAGGTAAGGTATTTCAAAAGGGCGCATATTTCACACGGGTTAATAGTACAGGTAAATAATAAATGTTACAGGTAAATCTATTATATATTTACATGAAATACATGCATTGATCTTTGACCCTAAATTAGTGTTACTATGGCTTTTGAGAGTTAACATATTTAAACAAACGAGAACTTGTGTGAGTTTTGTTTAAATATGTTAACGAGTAAGCCATTCTATAAATGATTAATGACAGAAATGGCAAGATGTATAACCACACCGTACAACCGTGTTGTATCATTTTGAGCAAAATCTGTATGATACGGTCAAAATTGTTATAAACAATAAAAGGCGTTGAAAGACAAATGTTATTATATCTATATTTTCATTTTGTTTCTCCGTATTTCTGAGTGGAACAAACTGTTATTTAACTTCAAATAGATCAAACATTTTGTACAACAGAATAATTTTGCTTTTTGTTACATATTTGAAGACATATTTTGATATATTCAGCGCTGAAACAGGAAAAAAAATATATTTTCAACTTTTCAATGCAAATACTTCCCAATAAAGTATTGAATTCAAAATTAATTTTATTTTGCGGGATATATCATTCATTTTTCATACCAATATCACGATTTTGTGTTCTGTCATTATCGAGAAAACTACGTTCAAATGGAGGTAGTCAGAGAAAAAAATGATACGATAAAAATCTGCTGCATGATACGGTCAAGAGATGCAATTGAAATCTACATGATACGATAAAATGCTGAATAAAGAACTAATTTCCTTTGTTTTTGCGCAATTATATGGGAGTTTATATTCACGCATGTGTTTCATTGTTTCACAAACCAGCTAAGAAAATGTGACAAAGAAGTTAGGGAGACCTATTGCCTACCAACAGTCTGTCGTTCATTGTGTCCACTTAATATCTTATACGTGTGTGAGAAATTCCCTCTTTTCCCAAGTGAACCAGGGAAAAACAAGAAAAATTTCTCAAATAAGTGGAAGATATCCTGATCTTTAATATTGGTTGAATTTAAGAACATTTTTCTTCCGTAAAATTACGGCGATAAAACAGAAAGAAAGTTAGAAAAATGACATTATTTTTGGAGGTTTCTATTGTGACGACAAATCGTTCAGGATTTCCATATTCTTTATTCTCTAAAAACCATCGATAAATATAGGTACAGAGACCAACTAAAATACACATATATGAAAAAGAAAGGAAATGGGGTAAATGTCAAGGAGACAACATCCAATATCCAGGTTAAAACGACCCAAAACACGGGTTTCGGATTTCGTTTGGTTTTATGCATTTTAAATATTTTTGAAATTATGGATTTGCCTTGTTTAGGTTCTAGTGCTGCTGATGAGGAATTAATTTCCGAAATGGCCATACAGCTCATTAAAATTATTGCAGTTGGAGTTTACATATGTGTTATGGTCTCATGTTCATTTACTCCATATCCTTTCGTAAAATAAAGCATCTAGGGGTCAACGTACGGTCTTCAATACAGTGAAGAACCTCACACCATATAGCAAGCCCTAAATGGCCCCAAAAGGGTAAAAAAGTGGATAAATCAATGGAAACAAACCACATCCAATAACCCAAATATCAAGAAAATAAAATTTTATAAGAAGACACGGACAAGTCAATCACCAACATATTCCTGACTTGGGACAGGCGCAAAAATTGCGGCGGGGTTAAACTCGTTTTTAGCTCACCTGGCTATGCCAGGGTGAGCTTTTGCCATCACTTGGCGTCCGTCGTCCGTCCGTCGTTAGCTCACTTTCAAAAATCTTCTCCTCTGAAACCACTAGGCCAAATGCAATCAAACTTCAATTGAATCATCACCAGGGTATCTAGTTTCAAATTTGTTATTTTTTATGTCCTAGGTCAAACAGCATGGCTGCCGTTACTAATAATAGAACATAGGGGTAAATTGCAGTTTTTGGCAAATAACTCGAAAATCATTACAGATATCAAAAATCTGACGGAGTAAAAATAATCAGCATGACAAGATCTACCCACCCTGAAATTTTGAAGAAAATCTGATGACCCATCTTAGAGTTATTGCCCTTTTTCTTTAAAATTTTCAAAATTTAGATTTTTTAAAATTTTTTATTGAAAAACGATAACAGATAGAGGTTAAGTTTCATTGCAAAAATGTTCAGCATGTCAAGATCTACTTACATGGAAATTTTGAAGAAAATCCAACTACCCATATACCAGTTATGGCTCTTTATTGGTCAAATTTTTCGTGATTTTATACTTTTTGTCCTATACTTCAAAACCGCTTTGAGATAGAGGTCAAGTTTAAATTGCAAAAAGGTTCAGCATGTCAAGGAATATATTTTATTGACTTCTTCCAAGATGGCCGCCAGCGGGGAGAATAGTTTAATGTTTCACGCTATGGGAAAACATTTTCAAAGAACGCATTCTAAAAAACCATTAGGCTAATTAGAAGCAACCTGGTCACAAAAGTCTGCAGTTGGCCCCTTTGAAAAATGTTTCTGTCAAGTTATCATCTCATCCAAGATGGCCGCCAGCAGGGAACATAGTTTAACATTGCACCCTATGGGAAAGCATTCAAAGATCTTCTCTGATACAACAATGCCAATTTTATCCAAACTTGGTCACAATAGTCCTTGGTTGGTCCCCTTCAAAAAATATGTCTGGCAAGTCTGCACATCATCCAAGATGGCTGCCAGTAGGGAACTTAGTTAAACATTGTACCCTATAGGAAAACAGATTCAAAGTTTTTTTTTCCTCTGAAACTACTAGGCCAATTTGAACAAAACTTGGACACAATAGTCCTTAGTTGGCCCTCTTTGAAAAAAAAATGTGGCAAGTCTGTATCCCA
>MJUU01063923.1:39036-50564 GCA_002080025.1 Modiolus philippinarum
GACGGACGGACGGACGGACGGACGGACGGACAGACGGAGGGTATTACAATATCCCCGAACTTTCTTCGAAAGTGCGGGGATAATAATTAACCCACTGATTGTCAGGTGGTCAATTAGAGACTGAATTGTTAAAACAACATAACTTCAAAACAAGGAGATGGGTAATAAAAGTGGTTTTATTATCCATTGTAATGTCACAAATTAAAGCAATAAAAACCTAATTCTAGTACATAAAAGAACTTCAAGTTCTTTTATATGTACTGGATTAACTAGACAAATTTTATACCAAATGTAGGAAATGGAAAGTTGTCAGGGTATACTTATGTTGGAGTTCTTCACTTTTCTTGTACAGTTCATGTAGTTGTGTCATATTTATATATAAAAATATTGTACTATAAACTTCTCAATGAACAAGATAATACCATTCTGATATACATGTACCCCCTAAATATGATGCTTTTTGGTCAGAAATCTATTGACCAGTATTGACCGGTTAAAACCAGTATTGACCACCCGCCCAGTCAATACTAGTATTGACCGGCTTTTTGCCAACCTTGATAAAATGACAGCAGACAAACATGGATAACAATAGGAACTCCGGATTGCCGGACTTGGTACCAGCACTAGCAAGAGCTAGCGGTAGGATTAAACCGATTTATGGGTAACCAAACCTTCCCTTTCTCTATCCCATTTCCCTATAGTGTAATAAAACATACAAATAAAACCCAATACCAGTAGACTACTAACTCCAAGACCACAATCTTGAGAAGAAAAGAAAAAGACAAGAAATAATTCAGAAAGATGGGTTGAGGAGTGCTCGCTGCTAAACTGCCCGCTAGCTCATATAAACCAATATAAGCAAATTTAAAAGGACATAAAATTGAAGGTTACATGGTGACTAGCTAATAATTATAGCCCCCATTTCAGAAAGGCTGAGTATATAGTGTTTGTTGTGTCCTTCCATCCGTTTAATCGCACTTTGAACCTGCAACTCCTATTAAAATACTGAATAAAATTTGATGAAACTTTCACAAAATCTAATGCATCTCTTGTTACAGATTTTGATCAGACTACTTTTTGAGTTTCCTAAAAGCCAAAGATATGTTTTGCCATTCACTGTAATTTGGGGTCTGGAACAGGGATGCCATCTTGTGTACATTTGTATCTTATCTAAGGGGGACTTAGGCAATTTTGTAAATTAAGCAATAACAGTACATTATTTGAATATCCGAGGGCGTCAATCGTAGATTTGACAGTCAAAATGCAGTTTACATGCGATGCGTAGCAGAGCCTGTAAACAGATATTTTGACCATCAAATCAAGATTGACGCCTTCGCGGGTATTCAAATAATGTACAGTTATTGTGATTGTAATGCAATTAAAAACCATTAATCGATTTCATGTTCTTTTTTTAACTTGTGTATTAGTAACCATACAAGGAACCAGACTAAACAGGGAACCTACCATGTACCAGGTGTGTAGAAGGTGGAATTGACAGTCAGTTCTGACCAATCAAAACTTTCGTTATATAAATGTTGCATTACAATAAATAATTTAATCTTGGTACCATTGAAAATAAATTGTTATATCTTACTACCGGGTAGTCCTGAAAATTAATAATTTAATAATGATTTGAAGGATAACTTTTTGTTGCAAATGCAAATAAATAATTTGATGTGACATTTGGCAAATGTAAATCATTTGTTCGAAATTTTCATGAAAATAAATACTTTTCTGGGCAAAATTATCAAAGCCCCCCAGAAATAAAATTTTCATCCCTAAAGGTTGGGGTAACCATAAGTTGTAATTGTATTTAGTTCTCTAAAAATGCTGACATTGACTTTCATTTCAGTTTTAAAATTTCCTAAAAAAAAAAAAAAAACTTTTGTCTTACTTTTAATTTTCAGGCAAGAAATGAAATGTTGCATTTTGCCACACATAAAAAAAAAGATTTTCGAAGAGCATATTGAGTTTCTTATTATGTACTTATTATTTTGAAAATACTAAAAATAGTAAAAATTAAAAAAAAAATATTTAAGGGTCAGAAAAAGTTGGGACAGGAGGGGATTAGAATCAACTATTTTTTATATACTAAAAAGCCAAATTTTAAATTTTGCAAATTAATTCAGTAGAGTGCCTATCCCCCGTCAAATGTATGATGTCCTGGAATGGCCATAAATTTCACAACTAAATACATACAAGTGACATGTTCTTTCACATATTTCAAGAAAAAAAGGTGCAATGGCAAATATATATTTGCAGACATGTCATATTTATTTTTTTTTTGTGTCAAAGCTGATCTTTTTTTCCTTAACTTGCAAGTGTCTTATCAATACCAATGTATTTAGTGAATATCTCTGTTTGCTTTCACGACTGTAGTGATAAATCTTACCATTGTTTCCTTTTATTCTTGTATTCCAGTGTACTAGGAGATGTTTCTCTACCTTTCCTCTTTTCCTAGGCTTATATTTTGACACAGGGCACAATGGGCAATGGTATGAAATGAAATCCCCATTGCAGCAATCCCTGCATCTCGACAGCTTTTGAACTAGACACTGGAATGACCTGAATGTATGCTCCATCACTAAATCACAATATTTTGATGTAGTAGGAATCTAGACTGTAAAAATAGTTATAAGTTAAATCAATTTATTTAAGTCTTAACATGGTTTCAGCACTTACATGTATGATAAAGGGATACACAAAGTGCAGCAGGAAATGCCTGCAATTCAAACATGGGTATACAGCCAAACCTGTCTTATATGACCATCCATGGGAACTGTGAAAAGGGGTCACATTAATTATAATTCAAGTACATTTGATATAAAATGCATTACAATTTGTAAAAAAAACCTTGGTCACATAACACAGGAGGTTGCTTAGTACAGGTGGTCATGAAAAGAGGTTTCAATCAATACAGACAAGTGCTGACAGACAAAGGTTATCATTCATGTCATTATGGACCTACTGTAAGGCCAGAGTTTATACCATGACAAATCACTGGGATGGACTTATCACTCCTTAACATTAAAATAAATGTGATTTTTTACTGACACTTTTATTGACATCTTTTCTTTTCTATAAACTGAAGTGGTAAAATGCACACAAAATAAGGCATTCTGATTGATATTCTAATATGGTGCTCTTTTGCTTTGTGAACAGACATATGCTCTGAATCCAATGTAGCATTACATGTATCATAAAATATCAAAACATCAATAATTTGCATCTTGCATAATTATATATCTATTGTAAAAAATATACCTTTTAAATTTATGAATGCGCCCAAAAAGCCACCTCAAATATTACAATAGTAAAAATTTACAACTGATTTGAAGACACAGAACTGAAATCAACAGTGGATTACCTAGGAACCAGTGTTCCACACGTTATGAAATCTTACATAATTGATGTAACACATCATACTATTATGACTAATTAAGTACAGTTTAATAGCAAAATTTATAATTGTTGTCGTTATAAGATTAAAATTTTTGTTAGTTTCAAATATAACTTATTAAATAGATAGCGGTGATTTATCGAGTTTTCCGAATTAAAAATTTATTTTCACTCTAGGCATGTTAGGAAATGATGTCACAATTTAGATGTATGATATTAAAAAATATAATCCCCATAAAATTGCATCTAAGATCTGTATATAACTTTGAAAATCTGTATAATAATAAGTATAACTAATCAACCGTGGTGAATATCAATGTCACTCATGTCGAACAACGCAAAACAGATTAAACTTGTTTTGGAACAAGTTTCAAAACTCGTTTAATCCTGCGTTGTTTGGCACTTGTACCATTATTATTATTGATATTAATCACACCCATTTAGTTATACTATAATTATTAAACAGTTAAAAATATTTCTAAATCAGTAAATAGAACCAGCTCACACCTGTACCCTCTTCGATTTCAAAAAAGCCGTATTTATTAGTTAAATAAAGGATTATATTATTTCATAAGCTATTAAATTAAATGAGGAATATATGGATTTCTCATTTGCAGTTCATGTTTTATTGCATGCAGTTTTCCCGACATATTTCATTTCTAGTTTCAAACCCAATATTGTCATCTTTGATTGGGCAGTTTTGAATTTTCAAAATGGTGAAAAAATATATACAGCTGTATGTATTAGATATAGTGGGTCTCTTATATGTATGTCCCGAGAATATGATAAGAGACCTACTATATCTGATTTACATAGTAGTCATAAAAAATCATTTGGTGTTATATTCAGTACTAAAATGTTTCAATAATGCAATTAACCAGATGTAGTTGAAGATGCCTTGCGAACTTACCTTAATTGTTACTGTATGGATTTTATACTAGGTGTTAAATCTTGTCTTTTGTAGTTTTATTGCCAAAACCTTCAGATTTCACTGATACAATAATTTTCCTATGTAAATAAGAATAGAAATTAAATACATTTTTGCAAGTCGGGTAGAACATGGGCAGACCTTATATTTGTCAATAATTTATCATGTTTAAACCGAGCAATAATGAAATATAAAATGAAGAAAAATATAAGGTCTGACCATGTTCTAATTTGCACAGAGCCCACTTGGAATTATATATTTCTTCACTCTGTACCTCCAGCCACATGCCCTCTTTCGGAGGAGACCTGTAAAAGATCAGTTGGGCTAGGAAAAAAAAGAGCTGTCCCTGAATGGCAGCCAGTTATACCCAAGCTCATTGAACACTGCAGGGATGAACATAAGATATAGTGACAAAGTGGCCAGCTGGGCCCATAACAAACAGAAGTTAGTAGCCTGCCCGGCCAATAATTTTACTATCCCAGTACTATATTGTCAACCAAAATAACAGGATATTAGAGTAGCCACCTGGGCTACTAGTTTTAAAATTTTAGTAGTGCAGGTCAATTTTGAGGAGCCTTGGGCTACTGAGCCCCTTGTAATTTGCATCCTTGCACTGAATCAATATGGAAAGTGCAAATTTAAGTGTATGGGGAGACAATACAGGTGTGGACACAAAAGAAGTATGGACACAATGATAAATCCTTCAGAAATAATGTGAAAAAATCAAAGTCATGGTAAAACAGAAAGTAGATGAGTTGGGGAAATTGTCCAACATGAAGTAAATGAGGTACCCACTTGAAAAGGGGAGACACAGTACAACTCATGATACTAAAGCTTCAGACCAAATATAAAATCATTACTACATACAAAAGCTGAGAAATCCTTGATAATTCCTTAGAAGAAAATTTCAATTATATACATGTATTTATAATGAGAAGTCTACCTATCTGTACCCCGAGGGATTCAAGACTTTAAGTTTCCCTAGGCCTTAAGTGAGCCTTGTCAGCAGATCCATGTACACTAAGCAAGAATGAATGCCAATGTGTCACAATTCAAAAACTATTTACCTTGCACACCCAACATTTCCATTGGCATTTTTCATCTACATAAAACATTTACTTCTTCTCCCCCTTTTTTTACATTTTTCTAGTGAAATCATGATCTTTCACATGTAAGCTTCAAGACCAAAAATCAAGTAAAATTTCAACAGAGTATTTATTCCGTTTTCAACTAAACGAGTAGTTACATGATGTAGGGTATCAAGTTTTCTTTCATCCTGGCTTTTAATTTTTGGTTGGGTTCCAATTTTCTTGTGCAGAATTTTGGTAAAAATAGAATGGAAACTAGCTAAAGAGCTGTCGCAAAACGGAAGACAGTTATACACCCCGCTAATTGAACCCTGAGTAAATATGGCTAGTTTTAATTTAAGTATGTGTGGACACAATACAGTTGTGGACACAGTACAATTGTGGACACAATAGAATACAAGTATGGACAAAATGATATACCCCCTTTTTTCCATTAAATACTTAAAGATGAATTATCTCCCTTAAAAATTTCGAACAGCACCTGTATTATTTCATGCACATCTTCAGATGGGGTACTACAACTGTGTGACATTTCATCAAAATCTAAGAACCCTTTTAAGAGGGCATGCACTGACAAGGTTCTTCCCACCCCTTTTTCAAGAAAATATTTAAAGATAAAATTTCTCCCCTTCAAAATTTCGGGCAGAAACCATATAATTTCATGCACATCTTCATGTGGTGTACTGCAACTGTATAACATTTTATCAAAATCCAAGCAGCCGTAAAGGAGAACATGCACTGACAAGGTTTGTCCCCCCCTTTTCAATTAAATATTCAAAGACGAATTTTCTCCTCTAAAAAATTTCAGGCAGCAACAATATCACTTCATGCACATCTTCAGTTGGTGTACTACAACTGTGTAACATTTCATCAAAATCATACTTCCAAGTAGCCGTTTAGGAGAACATATGCTAACAAGGTTCGTCCCCCACTCTTTTTCCAGAATTATTCAAAGACGAGTTATCTCCCCTTCAAAATTTCGGGCAGCAACCATATAACTACATGCATCATCAGGTAGTGTACTATAACTGTGTAACATTTCATCAAAATCCTAGCAGCTGTTCAGGAAAACATGCACTAACAAACTTCCCCCCCCCATTTTCCAGAAAATATTCAAAGACAGTTATCTCCCCCTTCTAAATGTAGGTTAGTAACCATACTACTTCATGCACATCTTCAGATGGTGTACTACGGCTGTGTAAAATTTAATCAAAATCCAAGCAGCAGTTTAGAAGAACATACGCTGACAAGATACATGGACGGACGGACGGACAGACAGACAGGGCGATTCCTATATACCCTCAAACTTTGTTTGGGGAGGGTATAATAACTTTTTTTTTTATTTCGGGACTGATCAGCCGTTACCATTCACCTTACGGTTAAAGGTCCCCTTTTCACTTCAATGTTAAAACTATGGGAAATTTGTGTAAAATCCCCAGCCTTAACGACTTGTTGGTTTATTCCATAATTTATATGCAAATTATTGAGATAATTACCCATGCAAAGCTACCATTATTTTATGGTAGTATCAACAAATTTAATTTTTTGCAGAAAAAATCTTAAGAATATTGTGGTAGTTCGATGTTTTCTTGGACAAAAATGTGGTCTGTTCGAATGATTTGCCGTTTTTTATATTGTTTATCACAAATTTCTCATTAATTTGTGGATGATACTTGTAACGAATAGTAGCGTTGCTAATCCCTTTTGGGATTCGAAGCCAGAGATGTTTTTTTGATATTGCCTGCCTCCGAATCCCTTATCAACCATGTATAATTCTATTCGGGAAATTTTTATCAAGTACCCCCACCTCGTTCCGGATAAAATAACGTTTGAGGTTGGAACCGTACAATATCAGCGATTGTGGAATCAAAGGAGGACATATTTTCTTTCAAGAATCCGTAAAAATATTGAATTGGACTTGCCTGGTATGGAAGTTACAGCTCCTTCTTTCCGATTGTCGCTTCGAGATGCCTTTGACTACGCCATTTTGTTTATCAGAAGTGCGGTCACGTGATCGATATTTTTAGACAGGCGCGCGCTATAGTCTTTTTCGTGGTAAATTTTTCTCTTCTCTGCAATGCACAAAGAGCCAAAAATTTACCACGAAAAAGTCTATAGCACGTTCTGTTGATCACGTGATCAAACCTTCAAAACAACAAAATGGCGTAAACGAAGGCATCTCGAAGCGACAATCGGAAAGAAGGAGCTGTAACTTCCATACCAGGCAAGTCCAATTCAATATTTTTACGGATTCTTGAAGGAAAATATGTCCTCCTTTGATTCCACAATCGCCGATATTGTACGGTTCCAACCTCAAACGTTATTTTATCCGGAACGAGGTGGGGGTACTTGATAAAAATTTCCCGAATAGAATTATACATGGTTGATAAGGGATTCGGAGGCAGGCAATATCAAAAAAACATCTCTGGCTTCGAATCCCAAAAGGGATTATAGCGTTGCCTGAGCTTTGTATGCATAAATGAAACAGTTATCTGCAAACGAAGTTTGGCAAGGAACAATCAAGTTGTTAAGGCTGGGGGTTTTACATAAAATTTTCATAGGTTTACCACTGAATTGGAAAGGTGACCTTTAACCTTACACGGAGTCGGAATGAATGTCACTTCAAATAGACGAGTTTCCAATTGGTGAATTTTCCCGGAAAATTTTGATGTCACAATATAGATTTTCGGACATCACAATGTTACATGACGCAATTTACTCCGAATGACCCCAGGTCAATCGGGGCAATTCATTCATAAATCGTCTATTGAAAATACGAAGCCCACACATTCAAGTTTCACACTCAATACGTACGTGGGCTTTGTATTTCAGCTCGAGATGAGATATTTATAAAATACATTACTTATGCCTCATTACCTTGAACATGTGATTATTTTGTTTGTATGAAGTGAAACGATCAACCTCGTGTAGTGGGAATCAATATTGTAGGGGAAAGACAAAATGTTTTTTACACTTCCGGGACACTGATGTCCTTCCGGTACAGTCGTGTATGGGATACAGTGGTGTATGTTACCTGACGGACCCCACTCCAAAGAACACATAACAAAAATAACACAGCATCACATATATTATTACACTTGTCAATTACAAATAATGTACCGAAGTTTAGTGTATCTAACCATGCGAAACTGATCTTTTGACATGTAAATGACCTATCAAGGACACGTTGTTTGTTTGCAATTGGGTGTCTGGGACTTGAAAATTTAGACATGCAACAATATAATACGAAACAAAAGATGGATTATCACTATGTTTTGTAACATTTCTTTATGAAGACATATGTTATATATGAAGCAGTTTGATATTAATATATGGAATAAAAAGGAGAGTATCCAACTTGTGAATACCATTAGTGCTGACGATAAGAGAAAAGTTTTAACTGACTATGTAGTTTGTGTATATATAAAATATTTCGATGGCATGCCGTTTGCTCAAAGTATACAGTATATATACGAGTTTGGGACATTGACGAAACATCTTTGGTGAGTTTGTCATATTTAATATTCCTCTTATTGACATTAAGCATTTGCTAAAGGTAAATGTATTAACAAAAGAGATACAATAACTGTATGTACAATTAAATCTACACAAGCGGCACATATGAAAATAGAAGTGCATTAACCACACAGACTAAAATGTTATTAATAATTTCTATACTTGAATTGCTTTTATGCCTGCATGTTTTTGGCCGCAAATTTATTTCTTTATCCAATAGGATAACATCACGTTTCTTAATTAGTGTCGCATACTTCAGGGCCACATGTTGAAGAGACTTAGTCAAAATGGTCTAAAAATATCGATTCTAAAAATAGAACAGGTAAAGTCCGATGCGATGTAAACAAGTACAACAAATAAACAAATAACAACAGCTGTATCAATTTGCATTTACTCAAATACAAATTGCTCATTTTGGAATATCTTCTGTAAAAAGAACATATTTGGTAGGCAATAATATAAATGGAGTACATTGAATATCTTATTTTCTGTTTGTTTTCCAGATTGATTAATTTTACATTTATGGTGTTGTTCTTTATTACACTGTTTTTATTATATCTGAAAAACATATACCTTTTGCGTTTACCACCAATCTCAATACTTATTTTATTTACTAATACAGATACATATCTGAAAAACATATACCTTTTGCGTTTACCATGATCAATCTCAATACTTATTTTATTTACTAATACAGATACATATCTGAAAAACATATACCTTTTGCGTTTACCATCAATCTCAATACTTATTTTATTTACTAATACAGATACATATCTGAAAAACATATACCTTTTGCATTTACCATCAATCTCAATACTTATTTTATTTACTAATACAGATACATATCTGAAAAACATATACCTTTTGCGTTTACCATCAATCTCAATACTTATTTTATTTACTAATACAGATACATACATATAATACTGTGTACAGTGTCTCTGAGAATTATATACTTCTATACTAGGATTACACAACCACTTAAAATTTGAACTTACTCTCTTGAACATTTTATTTTCTATCATAATTTGCATCATTATAATTAAATAAACTCCACCATAGAGCTGAATTTTTTTCATTTTTATTATTTTTTCTTCTTTTAGTGTTTAGATAAAAATATGTGTTTTATCGATTAGTTAGTTTATAATTACATTCTATTTACACAATAAGGTCATTGTTTGGACTTTTTTGGCCCTTTATCACCAGCAGTTCTATCATGCAGACTCTCAGTAGGAGTTGGTGGTGTATGGTGAGTTGCTGTATTTTTTCTTGTAACCACTGGAGTTTTAACAAATTTGTGACTTACATGTATCACTACTGGTTGTTTTTGTCTCAGAATTGTTTTTAGTTTGTTTATTTGCAGATGCTGGTTTTGGATCACTATTTATTGAATTTCTTGTAGCATGTGAAACAGTTGTGTTGTTATTTGTTTGTACTTCTCTCTCCTGATTCACATGGAGATCACCATCATCTGTGTTTATGTTTGATTGTGATTCACTAGGGCTTTGTTCTGAAAATGCACTTGGACAGTCTATCATCTTATGACCCTCAGTTTTACAGGTTCTGCACACCCAATCATTTGTGCATTCATACATTAAATGGCCAGCCTTTACATTGCCCTCACTTGTTCTACTGTGTTGAAACTCAGGTTGACCACTATGCATAATGATTGCCATGTATTTGCCAATTTGCAAATTTCTTGGTATTGGCTTGTAAAGTTTTTTGCTGATTACAATCCTGTTTCCTGTTTTGCAGTTTGTAAGTTTGCCAATCACCCTAAGGCGTTCCCTGAAGAGAGCTTGAATATCACAACCTTGCAAAGTTAATCCACGATGGATTTGACCATCATCAGCAGAAATGGGGACATTTTTTACTGTAATTCTGATGGTATTAGGTCGTAAATATCCTGGATTGCGTGGATTTTGTGAGTGCAGAGCAACCTGCCTGCCACGTAGGTTGATCCCTGACACTAACAACGACAGTTTGTCACCCTCATTATCCAGATAAATCCTCCACATTTCCCTGATGCGTTGTATACCCTTAATACGTTCAGCTGGAACCTTATCATCAATGGCTTTATATATCTCAACATTCGTGAGCCACATAGACCTTGGGGGGTTTTACTGAGCCATGTACATCTTCATCTTTGAGAAAAATGGGTTTGACTAGGTCACTTGGATCAGTTTGATCAATATTATAGCTCGTTTCAATTGTTTTATCTTGTACATCATCAGTTGAATCATGATTTTTATTTGTTTGGGCTACTACCTCCGCAAATGACGCCATTTTTTCAATGTTTTGATTTGACTTCTCCGCTTCAATATCACAAACCCCACTTTGAATACCATGAAGACCTTCTAAGAGACGATTAAGACGATCTTTTGTCATTTTCCTACACATTTGTTCAATTTGATCTTCCATTGTCACTTATAAATACTATTATTATTATTTTTTATCGGAGTGGTATCACAACAAAGCCTTTGCTATCAAGGGACATCACTAAAATTTCTTGAGACTGCCATTAATTTCCGTATCTAGAATTATTCAAAATGTAAAAATTGCTGTTGTCTTTGTCTCATGTGCATTTACTCCAT
>MJUU01063930.1:0-23248 GCA_002080025.1 Modiolus philippinarum
TTAGCGGGGGGTATCTTTGGCTGCCATTCGGCGACAGTTCTTGTTCATTTTGGCTTATGGGAAATAGGTCAACTTTCGATGTTGATATTTAATTTATTTTCATGCTTAAAATCGATATAAATAATTAAGCCCGTTTCATGCTTAAAATAATGAGGAGAATTCATAACATTAATTTTTACCTTTGAAAGAATAAGAATTTGTACTCGGGTCTTTTCCATGCAATTACCATTGATTTTCCAATGTTTCATCTCCTCATTAAATCGATATCCGGTATGTCCAGAATTATCTATTGATGAGTTATTTGGCAGGTATCCTGGCCGGTGTTTATTTTAACAAACCGTTAATTAGTACAATTGGGGTAATAAAACTTGTCACCTTTGGGGTTCAGAAATGGTTTTAAAGTCACTTGTATGATATAATGGTGTTCATTTTCTCAAAATCATGTTTTTGCCTTAATTTTAGCTTCATGATCGTGTAGTGTGACAAAGCACTGAAATTGTGTAATTCACGATTTGTTGGGGTTACATGACAGGTATGGTGGTATTGTGTAATTTTTTGTGGATATTCAAGATAATTATATTCATAATACATAATCAAATGCTAATTAAATTTGGGCTGATATTTTATGGTAAACTGCTGTCTCTTGAACTTATCATTACCCTCTGTTCAATAACCAAAAGTTTTATCAGCAAGATTTCAGAAACATGAAATTAACAGGAAAATATTTTAAGATTTTTTAGATACATCCCTATGAAGGGCTTTTCAAGAAAAGAAAGTACAGAAGAGCAGGAATGCAGGTCAATAGTTTTTGCCTTGATGGGGGTGTGAAAATTAATTATACCTATTGGTTTATATCTAAAAAGAAAATTAGAATTGTAGTGTTGGAATCCTTAATATTGACTTGCGTTCCTGCCCTCTGTACATTACAGTGAAACCTGTCTAAACCGAACCCCTCTGGGACTGAAGATTTTGTTCGGTATAGACAGGTGTTCAGTTTACACAGGTTCAAAATATAAAGAAATTGATAGAAAGGTTCTTCAAATTGTGTTTGGTTTAGACAGGTTTTCGGTTTAGTCAGGGTTCAGTTTAGACAGGTTTCACTGTATTTCCTGAGAAGCCCAAAATTGCTTGTAGCAACTTTTATTATTCTCACTTTTTTAAGAAATATCAGTATTTAGCTCTTAGTTTGAATTGGAAAAGTCATTGATTGGCTCAGGGTTTTACGTTGAAATCATTTTTTTACACCAACAAAAATTGTACAATTGTTGGAAGAACAGTGTGAGATATTTTCTATTGCCACCAAAAATTAACTGTGGACATACTTTTGCAAGTGTGCAAGGATTACAACACTCAATACAGTTTCACCACTTAGATTCAATAAAATACCAACATACCAGTAGTATTGAAATCAAGCACAAATTTTACAGTATTTTACATTTTCAAATATTTGAAAGTTTTAGCTTCTCTGAACTAAAAGTTGAGCTATCGGTAACTCTAATGGACACCTCAGATTTTTTTCAGCCCAAATTTTCACAAAGTCATAGAGAACTAAGCTTGACAGAAAAAGTAGTACTGTACATGGAATTTCTAAATATTTTTGTCTTATTTTAGTTATATTCTACAAAAAGGTACATTGTAGCCACCCAGATTAAGACATTTTTATGTGCGTTATTTTATTTGCAGAGACCAGTCCTGCCTTGTTTGAATCAACTGACATTAATCTAGATGACCGGAGTGTTAAACTGAATTCAACTTACATAGATGGACCAAATCAGGTAGTTGAATCAAATTGCACCTACATTTCCTTTGAATAATATTTTTAACACATGAGTGACTTTTGTTAAATTTAGCATTTAAGTCTATTTCTCAACCATTACACATTATATACCCATATTGTATTATTTTTAATGAAATTTATCACCATGATGAGAACTACCCATTTTTTTTGCCAAATTGGTGACTTTGTCCAGCAAACAGTATCTAATAACTGTGTTAAATTTTAGAATTTCTTAACAACCACATATTATATTATATAAGGTGGGCTGCAAAGGTATCATTCTGCATGCCAACAGTGATGAAAATCATCTTTTTAAACCTGTTAGCATCGAAAAATCCAGCAAGGTCTACTGCTGGATCCGAACCAATTCTTAATTGTCATTTATGGCAACACTACCTGCACTATGTCCAGTGCCCTAGACCACGAGGCCACCTAGACTATATAAAGATATAGTTTTTTTGGTAACCAAGTTGTTCCTCCCTGAAGGAAAGCTTGAGTTGTAACATAGTACATGGTGAACATTTGGTTGGTAGGAAATAGATTGAAGAAGGATAAGGTTGCAACAGATAAGATACATAAGGTATATAGATAATAGTGTTGTACGCAGCTCTATATATTGAATAATAATGTTATCATTTAATTATACAGGGCTCACCAAACTAGGCGATTAGGGCGATTAAGCCTTCAGTGGCTCCCAAAAGCGAGTTTGAGTCGCCTGGTAACTTGTGAAAAGTCTTTTCTATTTCCGGTAATAGGAAGTAAATTGAAAGATTTCTAAAAGCTTATCCCCGTGGGATCACTTGAACTTGGCGACCACAATACTGGAATACTAATATTGTCCACAATACTGGAATAAAAATTTTATTCCAGTATTGTACCAGTATTGTGGATTGCCAAATTCATAGTAATATAAAGTTTATATGGTATGGTACGTTTTATGATAAAAAGAATATTATGTAAAAAAAGGTGTTATTTTGTTATTTTTATTAGAGTTATTAGGCGATCAAAGGTGATAACTGGTACTTTAATTAGAATTAGCAGATAATTAGTATGTGATCAAAGGTGATGAATCGAAATTTGATCAAATGCTTTTAAACACAATGTAATTAACGACCCTTTTAGTATGACATTAAAGCCATATTGCACAATTATTGTATATTGAGTAACCAGGCTGATACAAATGTAGGAATATGACATGGAGTAAAAGAAAACTACAAATGTATTCAATTGTGAACATTGCAAGCTCATAGACTTTAAATACTTGGGGATTTCAGAGACAGGTATAGTGCTTATGGAGACAAGACTCGCAACACTATAACAGCAAACGTGCCGTACAGTTTTCCGCCCACACAGTAGGAACAGGACACCAGGTCAAAAGAACAAGGCTTTCTTTTTTGACAGTGTTTGACACCCGACAACAATAGTGACGAATTATTTATTCTCACATTTCTGTACGTGTGTGACACAAGAATCCAGTGGAGATACCCATGTGAGATTCATGCATCTCACATCACATGACCAACCTTGACGGAACAATGCAAACAACGTCACGTCACAATATTGAAACGTCAGAAAAAATACAACTTCCCCGGAATGGTGCGGCAACGTCGAATTTTTACACCGCTTCATTTTAGAAACCCATGAATAACTACGCTTAAGATTCTAGTTCAGAGTTTTGTACTTTTAGTACAAAACCAAAACACATGCGATCTTTTCAATTATGCAATTTATTTTTTGCTACGTTGCCTAGTTTCGGATAATAGATTTTCGTATATCGGCGGCCATGTTTATTTTTTCTTATTTTTTGGCAGAGAAATGTGAGAAAAATAATCAGTCATGGTAAAAAATGTGAGACTGGACAATTCCACCCTCGGGTTCACATTTTCTATCATCAGAAACTCGGCAAGCCTCGTTTCTGACTGGAAAATGTGAACCCTCGGGTGGAATTGTCCTGTCTCACATTTGAGACCATGACTGATTATTATAATGCTATATCTTGTGTTTATTGTTTTTAGTCTTATGTGTATAGTGTTATAAGATAGAATAAATCATCGAAACACCTTATATTTTATTCATTTCACAGTTCTGACAATATCAAAACATGACATAATCTCACCTATAAAATATTACCTAAAGACATAAAACGTTATAAAAACATAGTTAGTTCTTCCAACCGGGCGCATTGCATTTGTGCCAATTTTTGAAAAGTGGGGTATTTCATTTGTGCCACAAGCTTGTATTTCATTTGCGCCAATTCTCAGGTAAACATTTTACAGGTAAATTTTCAGGTAAAAGGAAGTGAAAGCAATATTTAATATACTTTTTAATATATTATTTATATTAAATATTTGATATATCAAAGACATTTAAAATTTTCACTTCACTGGTTCGTTTAGATCATATTAGTTGCATCCAGATCAAACAGGTTAAGCGGGGAATGTTGAAACTAAACGCTTCTCATTTATTCTCATTGGTTGCATTTTTTTCCTTATTAATAGTTTTGGTACTCTGAACCTTTAAAGAGGATTGACTGTACATTGTTACAAACGGGAGTAATAACAAAATTACAGAACAGAATTGTCAAGAGCAGAAATCCAAAGGACAAAAAGACAATATAGCTTTTAAGTAAAATATCTTCCTCAAAATCCTACTTCAAACTCTCCGCGATTACAATGTAGCAAGTAATGCTGGCGAACAGAAGAAGGAAATACAAGTAAAAAGTATAACATGTTAAAGTATTTTTACTTATTTCTATACTATTTACCTGTATTTGGCGCAAATGAAAAGTTTTTAATTTGGCGCAAATGAAGTACAGTTTGTGGCAAAAATGAAATATTTTGTTGGCGCAAATGAAATACTAATTGGCGCAAATGCAATACCAATCAACAAGGTTATTATTCAATACATATTTCTATAATTAACAATATAATCTTTTTCAATACATGTCATAATTACACCTGGAATTCACAATACACATACAGAAACTCATAAACTTTGCCATAAATAATTACTTTGTATACATTTATATAACACTTCATAAATACATGATTAAAATTACAAAATTCAAATTTTTCAACAATACTGGAATAAAATTTTTATTCCAGTATTGTGGACAATACTAGTATTCCAGTATTGTGGTCGCCAAGTTCAAGTGATCCTCCCCGTGTTCTGCAAAGCTCAAATGTCTTTATATCATTTCATGGTGCTTAGATCGTAGATCAAGGCTAGTTGACTTTGTAATATACATTTATTACAAAAAAATCAATGGAAATGGTCCCAAATATATATGTTTCAATTGCAATAAAAACAGGAAGTGACTTGCAATCTCTAATCTGTATATTCCTCCAATATGTTGGAGAACCAATCATATAAGAATGTAGAGGATCAAACAGTGTCCCTTTGAGCAACTGAGTGATAGACTAATGATAAATAAAAAGAAAACTATGTAAAATTATCCTTATTATTAATCTAATCTAAATGCAGGAGCACCTCCACCATAAGTTTTTTTGATAGGGGAAAATGAAAATAAATCTGATACAGCTAAATTAATATATATTTTCTAATTAAATCTAATTGTAGACCATGAAATAACAATAATACTTGAATGATTAAAACTGATTTATTGCCATTTCACCTAAAAAACTCAAAATCAATGGGAAACAAATAAAAAATTCCTTTAAATTCAGTTGCGGATACACGGCAACAAGTCTCCCTGTAATGACCTGAAGTCTCCCCATCTATACCCTGAGGGAGACTTCAAGTCTCCCTGTTATTTTGAAGTGTGATGAGCCCTGTTATATAGAACATACTATTATCTATATACATTATATTACACTAATGTTTCATCAGATGAATCACCTTATTGACGTCTAAATAACTCATGATGGATTTTATAATCTTAACCTTTATATTAAGCTTCAATAACTCAATTTTGATGTCTTTGTTAAAGTCCTTTACTCAACAAAAAATATTTATTGAACAACTTGATTCTGTCACAATTTAGTGAACCAAAACTAATTTTATTCTTGCTTGACATTTGTTTTCTGTTGTGATAAATCTGTTGGCTGGGTATCTATATCTTATTTTTTCTAATTTTTAGCATCGTTAGAGATCATACCTCATTATAACTAGACAAGGAGCAGATTCAGGTAAAATCTTGAATTGGTTTGCTCCATTGAATTATTGCAGATTTATGACCCTGAAATTTTTATTATTTTTTTTCATTTTTTTAGTTGTGTCAAATTGTTTTTAACATTGTTTAAGACATTAAATTTCTATTTTGTAGATGGTTTTAATAAGTTGATAAAAGATTTTAGTTCAAATTTCTCCAGGTCCATTGACTTTTTGCTGAGCTATGGCCTAAATAATTTTTTTGGGGTGATATTTTCAGTTGTCTAGAAGTTGGAATTATATTATGGTCCATTTTCTTTTGGTTAAGTAATTGAACTGAACCTTGTACCTTTACTAAATGTCAAATTACCTTAATATAGTCAGGCAGTATGGACAATATATTGTTATATACATCTGCAATGCACTCACAATTCTTGTTTTTCCTTTCACTTGTTACAGAAGCGGTCTGGATTTGGATCAAGTGTATCAGTACTGGATATAAATCTAGATGGAGTAGATGATATAGCTGTAGGTAGTCCGGCATATTGGAACAACTTTCCACTGGATTATAATGTAAGGAAGAAAATTTTACAGTATTTGAAACATTGGTCAGTTATCTCCTTGTACCAAGATAGTTATATATGGTCAAAGTGGAGATAATTTTAGTTAGCATATCAATAACATCTATTGATATTGAAATAAAAAAAAATTCTCTCATTAGGTAAATCTGTGGTGGCTTTTAAAATTACACCAGTCATGATGTCAAGAAGCAGTGTTGGTAAATTGTCTTCCACAGGAAATAAACAGATATCAGCCTGATCATTGTTCAGAATTTATAATGAAAATTTGTGAGCTAAATAAGAAATAATTTTGCTGAACCAGTAGTCCTGTCTACCTGATATTTGATATGCAGTTGCATCTATATGAGATCATCCTGATTCAACATTCAGATGATGGCACTGGTCCTTCAGTCATGCATTACAGATCACAAAGTTTTCGGCAAGCAGTTTGTACAGCCTAAAGTAGAAGTCCTTGCAGAAGTCCTTGCCATTCAATTGCATATAAATGATTAAGAGTACAGTTAAAGACCACACCCAAATTATGTATTTACGCATTGTAAATATACAAATGAGATATGTCTGTGTCCACAGTTTATATCCATTATGTTGGTTAAAAATTATTGCAAAACAGTCAAAATAGTTTATGTAAATTTTGATGTTGCACATTTATTATATTTTATTGAAGGGCCTGGTATCAATCTATCTTGGTAAGAGAGGAAAGAGGAAATTCAGTATAAAACCTGATGTTACAATAAATTGTAAAGTAAGTTTTAGGATATCTTTCAAATCTGAATTAATTGCTTTTTAGCTCACATGGCTATAGCCAGGGTGAGCTTTTGCCATGACTTGGCATCTGTCGTAAATTTTTCAAAAATCTTCTCCCCTGAAACTACTGGGCCAATTTAAATCTAACTTGGCCTTGATCATCACCAGAGTATATAGTTTCAAAATTGTATCCCAGGAGTCTGAAAACCAAACAACATGGCTGCTGTTACTAAAAATAGAACATGAGGTAAATTGCTGTTTTTAGCAAATAACTCAAAAATTGTTACAGATATTAAAAAGGAGTAGAGCCACAAAGGACCAAAAATGGCCCAGTATTTTGACCAAAATTGAATTGTCACATAATAATGTTAATAGGTCACCATTTCCATCTATATGTATCGAACGTTTCGTATGTGTTTCGTACTCGCATTTCGATGACGTCATAATGGGTTATGACGTTTGCCGTTTACGCAAGTATGGAGATTTCGACAAAAATTGGTATATTTCCAACATATTTTCTCAAATTTCAGTTTGGCCACACCCTTCGACCAAAATAGTTTTATCTCCAATGAATGGAAAAACAATAATAAAAGTAAATTCCAATGAGTATATTTTGGTCGAAGGCTGTGGTCACTTCGAAAATTTAACTTTTTGCAACTTCCGTGAACGGTGGAACACACAAGAAGGTAAATTTTTGAACATTGCAGTAGTTGTTTAACCGAAAACTCCAGATAGATAGCATCTTAAAAGATTTGTATATTTCTGTCAAATGATTAAATGAAATTCATTTCTAAAATGCAGTTTTTAAGGAAATTTATCTCCGTTGTTATGTATATTCCTGCTCTACGGAGTGTAATGAATTACACTTGTCTCCTGTTTTCATTTTTCCTGTTTACAAACTAAGTGCATTTTTTATTGTAAATGGAAATATGGAATCATTTTTGTCACGCTTTTTTATGCGACTATATATCACAGCTACTTTATTTTAGTGTGGCTATATTAAAACTACATGTATACACTTGTGTACATAGTATAATTTCGAGTGACTGTGTGTTTAACAAATTAAATTTGGTTATGCGATATCGGAACAAACCGAGCTTATGTATGCAGAAATTCCGAGACTGAATAAATAAAATATAGATTACATGTTCAAAGGCAAATGGAATCTAACACGGTCTATTACGGGCGAAAGAATGCACAACTTGCATATTAAGTTCCAGTTAATATTATTAATCATCAGTTACCGGTACAGAGTAGAATTGGAATACATGGAAAGTCTGAAAAAAAAAATCTGTATCGTTCTAGTCGTTTGCACCACAATGATATACTGCGAAAAATTGTTAATTTTGAAGTAAATGAAATGCCGTATTAAATATGCTTTTGGTAGTTTTAATTTTTCACACTTTCAAAACACACCACATGATAATGTTTTTAAGTGCATACATGTAAAACACATCATTTTCAACTTGTGCATTCTCGTCTTGATGTTTCTACAAATCCAAAAAACCGATTCTGAAGATACTTGGTCATTACTGGTCTCTAACTGATATACTTTCGATAGCTAAAAAATCAAGAATATTTACTTAATCCACATGAAAATAATGGGTACAATACTGGTTTTGTCACGCAACAGCATAATTTCCAGCAGGATTGACAACTTAAGCTAATTGAGCCGAAACCGCGACTAATTTCTAATATATTTTGTCCTTCATTTTTGTCTCAAGTTTGTTGTCATTCTGTTAATCATCATCCCAGCTCTTCGGGTTTTATACTTTATTTTCATTCTCATCAGTTTCCAGAAAAGTAAGGGAGATGGTTTGGTATAAATCTAATCTCCGCCATGCGGATTTTAAGCCGTATTTCATATTGATGCAAGATGACAAAATGTCTATAATAATATATCATTTGTTTATCGATTTCAAATCAATTCTTTGTCGTGTATTTTTAATCTTTTAAGATGTTTTTGTTATAAATCTATGCGTTCACTATTGTCAGACATAGCATCAATTGATAGGGCCTTGTTCAGATTAAGCAACGTCAAGAAACGTCAGTTATAACAAACTAAGATACCCATATCAAACCAATGTAGGTGTACTTTATTACTATCACAGGATTAGAAACTACAAAATACATCTAGAAGACCTCAATTTTTATTTAAGCATACCTTTAACTATAAACCAGCTCCTACGAAACCATTTTTTTTAGTAACAAAAAAATATACATAACTTTACGAGTTAAAGTCAGATTTTCACAATTTTCATGCAGAATTTAAAATTCGATATTTTTATGGTTTTCTTGAACAAATGCAAATGTAGCCAGAACGAAGAGGTAAAACTAAATGTATAATATTTGATGACAATATTGCAATTGTTTAACAATAATACTGGAAACTGATAATGACGATGTCTATAGCAACAGATAATTTTGAAGTTCATTGTTCAACTTTTAATGTACTGCGAAAATTGGTAAATCCCGTACTCAAATATTTTTCTATTCTTTGAAACTAATATTTGGCTAATAATGTAATTTTGACGTTTTTTTTTTTTTTTTTTGTTAATGAAGGAACAACTGGACAGTACTGCCATTCCAAAGGAACTGCGAGTAATTACTTCCGTAGCACATATTAATGCAATGTATAAGTTTTGACACTACCCACAAAAAGTTTTCAAAAGCTAAATTGTCAGTGTTTATCCCAAGTTAAGTTAATAATAGTTTATTGCATTGAAATACAATAGGATTTTGCATCAGTTATACCTATTGGAATATAGCTTCTTTAATCGCAGAAATATATGACAGCATGGTAGATATACACATACAACATTGGGATATATCTTAAATAAGTATATATTTATGAAAACTAGAAAAAGGTGATCTGCTTATCACAAAAGATACCTCTGCCCATAGCCAGTTCTAGTATTTGCAAGAATTTCCGAACGGCAAAATCTGATCACGCTAAAAATCATATTTGACCTGTATTTTATGAATAGAAACATTTTTCAAAACATTTAAAACTTTCCATTAAAGCAAATTCAAGTTTTTATCAGGAAACGAAAGTGTGACGACAGACAGACGGACGGACAAAAGGATTCTTTTGAGGCGGAGGTTTAAAAAGAGTGTAGATGTATATAAAGGTAGCATTCATCACATGAAAAAAATTGTTTGTCTTATGAAAGTACGCATGTCTACTAAAAAATTTGATTCGTTTTATCACTCAGATTTTCATTATTGATTTTGGCATAATGTACACATCTTTGAATTAGAAAAACGTTTACATCTAAGAAGGAAATGAAAAGCATCCTCATAAGGATAACGACAGGGGCAATCTGGATAGTGGTAGTTTACATTATGAATGGTTTCCATGGTGGTTTTCAGAGCACCACATTGATGTCTCCATCTGGTGTGAAGTATATTTAGTTTTCTGTCATCCTTATTATATTTTTTTTTGCCTGAAATTAAAATTGATTTGAAATTTTGCTTTAGCAACGAAAGTAAACCATACCTTGAGCTTTCATGGCTAAAGTTATTCCAAAGGTTTAAAGGTTTACAGTAGACGGCATGAAGGATTTTTCGGAAACTGTTAGTCTGCATATTGATATGACATAATTATCAGTATTTCTGAGCGTATATTGGTTTACAGAGAACTGTTGACCAATTGGTAGCCAAACTTGGCGGAGTATAGGGATTTGAACGAGAAAGATTCTCATTAGTTTTTAACATAATTTACAAAAAAAAGTATAAATATATATATATTGCATGTTTCCAAATAAAATAGGTAATTCGTATCAAGATCTATATCAAAATACTGAAAGTGTTTGCAAGTGGAAAAGTGACACATCCGCTTCTTTTACATCCTTTGTGGCATCACTTAGTACTTTTGGTATAGAACTTTTTATTGCGAAATACAAAGTTTGGTTGCCTTCCTTTGAGCTGAGACAATATTTTCCTGATTGCCATTGCATTCACTACACTTAAATGTATTGTCCAAGTTTTTTTTATCATAATGTGTTCAGTCGGCATGCATTGTTTGGGAGATTATTAAACACAGTGCGGCTGAAGATTTTCTTTCCCTCAATTTTCTCCATTTTCATGGCATGTTTGACTGGACTTTAAGTAAATTGTAAAATTTTCTGACATTTCTGTCAATTCTTTTAATATTCCACCTTTGCACATGATTTTGTATATGCTTTGAGTACATATGGAATACACACAAGGGTTTGACACAACATTGTCCGTAGCTATGGTTACGGTACACTAGTTGTATCGGAATTGACTTACTAGACCAAAGTGTTAGTAAACTTTTTGATCCATTTTAGTTTTTTGGCATGCTGGATTTTAGAGATAATTCCTTAACTTGGTAGCACTTTGAATGCAAAAATACGGGGGTTTTTTTGCACAAGATTGTCCGTTGCTATGGCAACATTATGACAATCGTCAAGAATTCTACCAGTTAACTTGTTATTCAATCATTTGTAAAAATTTTACCTCTTTTAAGTCAATTAACATGCATGTTTTGCGAGAATATATTTATGAAATAACATCTTTCATAAGCATTCTATACCTTTTTGGGTAATAAAATAGCAGTTACTATGGCAACAAGAGAACCAATGACATAAAGATTTATCATTTATGTTCGAAACAATTGAAATGCATTGTATGTAGCAATATATTCGCTATTTGTAGTTTTATAACAGTTAAATTAAATGGAAAGAAGAGAATTTAAGGTGTAGATGCAAACTATAAAAAAAGTCGTTGCCATGGCAACAGAGTATGTTCATTTTGGAGATTGAAGTAATTTTTGTGCAAATAATAGTGTCCTCTATAAAAAACACAAATACTACCAAGATCTGACATTAGGCCGATTTTGGCCCTTCGTGGCTCTACTCCTTTAACAGAGTAAAAATGATCAGCATGACCGGTACCAGATCTACGTACCCTGCTATTTTTAAGAAAATCTGACGATCCTATTCACAGTAATTGCCCTTTTCCATAACATTTTCAAAATTTATGCATTTTAGCCGAGTTGCAACGAAGTTGAACTCGGCTATTGGTTTGGTGTTGCGGGCGAGTGTGCGTGCGTGCGGGTGGGAGGGCGGGCGTCAAACATTGGTTTCCGGATGATAACTCAAAAAGTTTACATCCAATTGAAATGAAACTTGGATATATTGTTGGGTACCAGGAAGGGAGGAACCCTAATGATTTTGGAGAAAGTAGGTTAAAAGTCAAGGTCAATGTGACCCAAAATGGACTGAAAATTTTGAGAAAAATTTGGTTTCCGGATGATAACTCAAAAAGTTTACATCCTATCAAAATGAAACTTAGAATTATTGTTGGGCACCAGGAGGGGAGGAACCCTATGGATTTTGGATAAAGTAGGTCAAAGGTCAAGGTCACAGTGACCGAAAATAGACTGAAAATTTGAGAAAAATTGGTTTCTGGATGATAACTCAAAAAATAAACATCCAATTGAAATAAAACTTGGATATATTGTAGGGTAGCAGGAGTGGAGGAACCCTATTGATTTTGGTGAAACTAGGTCAAAGATCAAGGTCACACTGACAGAAAATAGACTGAAATTTGAGAAAAAATTTGGTTTCTGGATGATAACGCAAAAAGTTTACATCCTATTGAAATGAAACTTGGATATATTATTGGGTACTAGAGGGGAGGAACCCTATTGATTTTGGAGGAAGTAGGTCAAAGGAAAAGAAAATAGACTAAAATTTTCAGAAAAATTTGGTTTAGGGATGATAACTCAAAAAGTTTACAGCTAATTGAAATGAAACTTGGATATGTTGCTGGGTACCAGGAGGGGAGGAACCCTATTGATTTTGGAGGAAGTAGGTCAAAGGTCAAGGTCAGTGAGGGTCACAGAGACTGAAAACATTTATATATTGAAATGTCAAGACATGAAACTAGAAAATAGACCTTCTTGAATTCTTAGAATTTTGGATATTAGGTAAGAAAGAAAATAAATAGACAATTTTAGAAATATTTGGACCTTCACATTAACTTGGTCACATGATATTTGAAGTTGCAACTCGGCTTGTTTGCACCCTGGTGCCATTTAGATTTTTATGCCCCGCCTACCATAGTAGGGGGGCATATAGTGTTCAGGTTGTCCATCTGTCTGTCCGTCCGTCCGTTCGTCCGTCTCAAGCTAGGTTTACCTACAGGTTTAAGTTTTTTTTTCTGGGAAGGATGTATGCTATTATCACAAAACTTTATATAAATACACATTATCATCTAATTAAACAAAAATCATAATAAAATTTAACCCATGCTACCAACTTCATGCTTCACTGATCACGGGAAAAAAGTGTGATAGTATGAGGTTTACCCACAGGTTGAAGTTTTTTTTCTGTGAAGGATGTATGCTATTATCATGAAACTTTATATAAATACTCATTAGCGTATAATTAAACAAAAATCATAATAAAATTTTACCCATGTTACCAACTTCATGCTTCACTGATCACGGGAAAAAATTGTGATAGTATGAGGTTTACCCACAGGTTGAAGTTTTTTTTTCTGTGAAGGATGTATGCTGTTATCATTAAACTTTACATAAATACACATTAGCATCTAATTAAACAAAAATCATAATAAAACTTTACCCATGCAATCAACTTCATGCTTCACTGATCACGGGAAAAAGCATGATAGTATATGAGGTTTACCCACAGATTGAAGTTTTTTTCTGTGAAGGATCTATGCTATAATCATTTAACTTTACATAAATACACATTAGCATCTAATTAAACAAAAATCATAATAAAAATTTATCCATGCTACCAACTTCATGCTTCAGTGATCATGGAAAAAAGGGGTGTATGTATGAGGTTTAACCTCAGTTTGAAGTTTTTTCTCTGTGAAGGATGTATGCTATTATCATTACACTTTATATAGATACTCATTAGGATATAAATGAATAAAAGATATTATAAATATTTACCAATGTAACCAACGTCATGCTTCACTGGTCATGGAAAAGGGGGGATAGTTGAAGGTTGATCTTCTGTGAAGGATGTATGCTATTATCATTGAATTTTATTAAATACCTATTAGTCTATAATCAAACTAAAATCATAATAAGAATATTTCCATGAAAGCAACTTCATGCTTTATACCATTCTTCAATAGAGTTGTGAGGTGGGGCATTGTGTCCGTTAGACACATATTCTTGTTTATTTTTTATTAGATAGGGTGAAGTGTAAATTTGAAAAATGTTCAGCATATCAAGATCTACCCACTCTGAAATTTTGAAGAAAATCCAAAATCCTGTGTATGAGTTACATGTATTGTCGGTTTTTCACCATTTTTTTTTTTTTTTATTTGAATACCATATGGTTTTTGGGTTATATCCCTTTAAATTATGTTTTCAAATTTTCTTTGAATAACTTTTCTTTTTTAAGTTTTAGAAAAATTTCCTGCTATCACTTCATTTATGGAAGGATCCATAATCAAGAGCAAAAAAGGCGTTTTTGTACACATTTTCACAATTTTGTACAAAAATATTTTCATAATCTTCATTTTATTTCACATCTAAATATAAACTTTTGTATGTATATTGTTGTTAAGGTTTGTGTTCTTCAGCAGCAAATATCTTGCATACAATTGTAGAGCAACATCTTCTAGGCCTCATAGCCTGCACAGACTGTTGTAATTTTACAAAGTCTTAAAGGAGCAGTTGTTGTTCTGTTTTCATCTTTCTTACAAATATTTTTTTTCTTGAGAACCACCAAATAGATTTGAACCATACATGGCATGACTGATGCTTATGAGGTGCTGACTAAGTATTGTTACTTTGGTGCTTATCTGTCATCTAACTGGTCTCCTGCAGGGAACTTAATTTATTACTGGACCATATGGAAAGAGCATACAAAGAATTTTACGTCTGAAAAAAACTGGGGTATTTAAAACAAAACTTAATCACAATGTAACTTTTCATTAATCCCATCTGCAATGATCTTTTGAACTTGGACAATTTTTGAAAGAAATAATTCAAGGGTAAAGGTTTGTTAAATAAGCCTAAGGCAAAAAATACTTTTTTTTAATGAAATTGTCTTGAGAAATTATTCTCAAAGTGTTGTATGGAAATTTCTCGATCACTTATGATCTTTGTGTAAAATTTCGAACAAAGGTGTTTTTTTTTGTCTTATTTAGACAGAATAATTTCATTGGGGCCCTTGTGAAAAGTTATATCTTGAGTATTATATCATCATGTCCACACTTGTACTATGTCCACACCTGTATTGTGTCCATACCCACCTAAATTTGCACTAACCATATTGATTCAGGGTTCAGTGAGCGGGGGTATATCTGGCTGCCATTTAGCGACAGTTCTTGTTTTTCCAGAAGAGGGACTGTAAATCTCATACAAAATCAAGAATATATTAATGATATACATGTATTTATCAGTTGTCATCTTTGATAATTTTAGTCTGTAGATGATTTTAAATGTCACCTTGGTTTACATTTGATGCTTGAATTACTTTTGATAAAAGTTGTTTTTAAGCCCTTATCTGATATAGGAAAAATATTTTGAAAGTAGAGCTTTTTTTCAAATTATCACAAGGCTGAAAATAGACTTGCAGTTTTCTTGACCTACATTTAATGCATGGATGACTGAGATTTAAGTTTGCATTGAGCCTTACCCATCTTCACCTAGTAGTTTAAATTCAATGTCTAATGTCTATTTCTTAAGTTAAATTAAAACAACTATAAAGGATTGAGAGAAAAAAGCTGTCTTTTGTTAACTTATGGCAGGTTTCCTGGCTCTTTAACATATTATATTTGCAATTCTTCAATGAACATACCAATATTCCAAAAGTAACAAATATAACAAGTCCTTCTAAACTCCTGTCTTTAATTTGCCAATCAACCAATCAAGATTCTATAGAAATTCTATTGTTTACCAATTTGTACTGCCTGAAGGGGTTTACCTTGATACTCCAGTAGTTACAAATTGGTATACATGTACAAAAGAATTCTATAGAATCTTGATTGGTTGATTGAAAAAGAAAAGATAGGAGTTTTGAAGGAGTTGTTATAGGTGTTACTTGAGGAATATTGGTATGTTCATTGAAGAATTGCAAATATAATGCGTTATTGAGCCAGGAAATCCGCCATAACTGTAAAGCTGACTTGAACTAATGGAGTACTTCTAACATCTACATCTACATCTTCATCTGCATATAGATATATATATCTTAGTATCTGTTCATATGTTCATCAAACCTTGTAAACATTTTGGATTGACTCACAGACTTAAGGGAAATTGGGTCTCTTTGACCTATATTTTCTGCATGATTTCCATGCATAAAATTTTAGGTCAGTGTTCCCATCTTACTTAACATGGTAGAGTCATCTAATTTTGCCTCTGCATGAACCTTTGTTGGTATGTTGAATCCAGGTAAAATTAGGTCACTTTGACCTATTATTTTGGCGTGATTGACTTACATATAAGTTTATATCTATATTTATATCTAAGATACACATGTAACTCTACATGGTGGGATCATCTAACATTGCACATAAGCATACATCATTATACCCCCCGCAAACAAAGTTTGGGGGGTAAATAGGAATCACCCTGTCTGTCTGTCTGTCCGTCCGTCTGTCCATCCGCCTGTCCACACTTCTCGTAAGCGCAACTCCTCTTAAACCACTGGAAGGATTTTGATGAAACTTTACACAAGGGAAGGACACTATATGGAGATGTGCATGAAGGAATATAATTATTGTCCGAAACCAGGAAGGGGAGATAATTCGACTTTGACTTTTCGTTGATTCCCCATGTATGGGTTACCTCTTAAGCACAACTCCTCTTAAACCATTTCAAGGAATTTAATGAAACTTTACACAAAGTTAGAACACTATATGGAGATGTGCATGAAGGAATATAATTATTGTCAGAAACCAGGAAGGGGAGATAATTTGACTTTGAGTTTTCATTGATTCCCTATGTATGGGTTACCTCCTACGCACAACTCAGGTTAATCCACTTGAAGGCTTTTGATGAAACTTTAGACAAAGGAAGAACACTATATGTAGATATGTAAAATGTCAAATAGCTGGCTGAAATAAGGTGAATTTTATATTTGTCTGATTTAGACAGAGTGTTTTCATTGGAACCCTTGGTAAAAGTTTTTTCTTGAAGATTATATCATTGTGTCCATACTTGTATTGTGTCCACACTTGTACTGTGTCCACACCTGTATTGTGTCCAAACCAATTAATTTTGCACTTACCATATCGATTCAGGGTTCAATGAGTGGGGGGTATCTTTGGCTGCCATTCGGCTACAGCTCTTGTTTTTAGTAGGTCAACATCCAGGCAAAATTAGGCTACGGTGATCATCTGTCATAGGGAGGCAAAATTTGTAATTATTGATTATGTATGTTTAACTTTATTTCAGACAAAATATTGCAATTTAGGTCATACATTGGCTAGTGCAGATGTCAGGAATTCTGGGAATCTGGACTTAATTATTGGTACACCTTTTTTCCAATCAAATTATGAACAAAGTGGAATTGTCTCAGCTTTGCTTTCAAACAAAAATATAAAAGGTTTGTATCAAGATTAGAATAAATTTTTTATGACTTTCAGTGTGAGCTATTTCAAGCTTTTGTAATGTCTAAAATTAACTTCTCATCTTCTGGAACTGATGAACTCCATTAATCTAGAGAAATAAAATACAAATAACAATCCTGTCATTCTGGTCAAACACATATGGTCATCAACAGATATAAAGCTTTGACCAACTTTTCTGAGTCTGTTCCTCCAACTTGAACTCCTTTAGTCCGCTTTTGGCTTTATAACTGATATTTGAAGAAGAGAAAAATACAATTAGTTTGATTTGGTTTTATCAAGGGGAGATAATTGAACTTTATAGTATTTCATGAAATTGTAGCAACCTTCCAAGCATACTTTCACAATGTGCTGAAAGAATTAACATGAAATTCAGTCATACCATTACTTTACAGTAATAGACCATATCCAAGTTCATGGTCTGCACTCCCTTATTTATACTTTTAGACTGATCCGGGTGTGGACAAAAACTGGTTTCCGATTCCTTGTTGTAATGAGCACCAAGGAAATGAGAAATATTCTAACATGATTTTTTCAAAATTGGAATTATTTTTGAGAAAATCAAAGTTGCCAACATGAGAAGCAACAGGAGTAAACAATTTTGGAACATTTCATTAGAGATATGGTCAAAGGAAATAAAATGTTTCTGTCAGTGACAGGCAACTGATTTCATGGTTCTTAAGTAAAATAAATGATAGTATAAAAGAAAATATTTTTTATATCAGATGATTTTTAAGATTCAATAATCAGTAAGAAATCACTTAAGATTAATTCAACTAGATCTGTGTGAATAAAACACCTACTTTGAAGTCTTGAATATTTGTGGTTGTCCACATCCAAGAAAGATAACTCTTACAAAGTGATAAATTAGGGAGTGCAAACCAGATCCTACCATGAACCTGGATATCACCTATTGGTAATTTGTATTAGTTTTTTTCTTTGATCTGTAGAGGCTGATAATATCATTATCACTGAACAGGCAGTGATACAAAGTATAACAGTTCACTGTTAAGAACTCACCTGCATGTCACTATGAATTATGTTCATACATGTTACCTGATGTAGAATGCATTTTAATTATTGCAATAAACAATGTATTAACAAGATTAAATAGAAATTTTAGCTTACTTCAATTTATTTTAGAGTTCAATATATCATTTTTTGTATGGCAGATAAAATAAAAATAGGACATTTTGTTTTTGATGCAGACTTTATCACAGTGTAATGCATCAAGTTTGCCTTAGTAGGCTTGCTTGATACTGGCAGTGATAAAGTTTGTATCAAAAACAAAAAGTCCTCTACTCCATATATAAACTCCTTATGCCTTTTTTTGTAATTTAGTAAACCTATAAATTTATACAAGTCTAAAGGCATTATGGGGAGAATTTTGCAAAATTTTACTGATCACTTTTCACTGTTAATTTGGTTAATGATTTTCTGTATCAACATTTAGGACTTGCTGTTTTTGGCATAATTTTTTTCTTTATGTTTTAAATTTTGCTTATGATAAAGGGGGGCCATTAGTTTTGGGGTACTTCATTTTTAAGATGGCATCAGAATGTAGTTTAAAACATTTGTACTGGGATACAATGGTACCAGTGAGAGCACACTATACCCATAGCATTTATTTATGATTCCTTTTTACAGCAAGTCAGTCATTTGAATTTGAAAAGCTCATTGAAAAATGGAAACTGAAGCCAGAGAAAGAGGTATGAATGTTGGAAATTAGAAATATGTTATTAACCCTAGCACTGTAAGGGTATAATTTCTAGTTATACCTAAGCTTCAGTTGTGCTTGTTGTATTGTATGCCAATTCAGCATAATTATAAGTAGATTTAAGTCCAATTAACAATGAAGAGATATGTAGTAAGTGCAAATGAGATAAAGTCTTTACAAATACAATAACTGTGAGGCCTTCAACAATGCTTTTATTGTTGTTCTTCATCTTCAAGTCATCATGAGGCCTTCAACAATGAGCAAGTTCAAGATGGCCGGTAGAACTAGTTTGACCGTATTTCATTGATAGATGTCGAGCAACACTACATCCATGTTTTTTACTTGTGGATCCATGGATGTGAGATTGTCAACAAACATCAAGCCCTCTCTCATACCTGCCATCCTCTGAAAATGGTAAATGAGGGTCATGAACTTCCTTTGAAATAAGAAAAGAGAGTCATAAACTGTCATGGCATTTTGCGAAGTTATTTTAATGAAATAAAGTCTTGCATGATGCATTCAATTCAGTAAATTGCAAATGTTAAGATAATTGTGTCGCCTGCGTTCACGCAGTGGCAACATATGGGGATCACTATCCGTCGTCTTGCGTCGGCGTCACAAAAATTTCGCTCACAGTTTTCTCAGGAACTATGTATCCAAGCTTTCTGCAATTTGGCATGGAGTATCAGTAATTGTGTCGCCTGCGTTCACGCAGTGGCGACATATAGGGATCACTATCTGTTGTCTTGCGTCGATGCGGCGTCACAAAAATTTCGGTCACAGTTTTCTCAGGAACTATGTATCCGAGCTTTCTGCAATTTGGCATGGAGTATCAGTATAGGGACTTATACCGTGTAATAGAGTTTGGGATCTCTCGCATGCCCATTTCCAGTTTGACGGAACTTAGAATATTTTTTTGCGTCTTGAAAATTTCTGTCACATTTTTCTCAGGAACCATAGACCCCAGCCTTCTACAATTCAGTATGGAGTATCAGTATGGGGACCTATACCGTGTAATGAAGTTTGGGATCTCTTGCTTGGCCACTTCCTGTTTGACGGAACTTAGAATATTTTTGTCGATTGGTGTCACAAAAAATTTCTGTCACATTTTACTCAGGAACCACAATTCCCAGCCTTCTGTAATTTAGCACGGAGTATCAGTATGGGGACCTATACAGTGTAATAGAGTTTTGAATCTCTTGCATGCCCACTTCCTGTTTGACTGACCTTTGAATATTTTTCGAGTCTTGAAAATTTCTGTCACAGTTTCCTCAGACACCACATATCCCTGCCTTCTGCAATTTGGCATGGAGTATCAGTATGGGGACCTATAATGTGTAAGAGGGTCTGGGATCTCTTGCATGCCCACTTCCTGTTTGACGTAACTTACTTTTAGTGTTATTACGTAGGCGACACATGTCTTCCATGGAAGACTTACTACTAAGTTAAAAGCCAAGTCGAGCTTTGTTTGTACTCAAGAGTTGCAGCTTTGCCTGCCTTTATTATTACTTTCATCATAAATCACTCCCCATGATTGACTTTGACATTTTTTGTTGGCATCATTTAAAATCAGAGCACTGATATCTGTTTAATAACCTGACTAGATTTTGTTCTACCACAGGTAAATCGGGATGCAATTCATTGCCAGGAAACATAGCCATGCATAATTATTTAACAAGTTCGGCAAATAGAAAAAAGTGTTTATCTACCTTTAATTTCATAGTTAAATGAGTTTTCAACTTCTCGGGAATGATATACTTTTTGAGCTATATTATGCATGGTTATAATAATCATTACCCTTGGGTATAGAATTGGCTTTGTCAGATAGTTCTTTGCTCCTGATCCTATGGAAATATATGATTTGCACAGTGTACACTGTTAGGTCTACAATCAATAGCCTTTTTTCGCTGTCTTGTTTTCAGTTTGGTTTACAAAATTTGATACCGATTTGATCAAAAAAGGTCAGAGATGATCGAAAAATGTTAACTTCCTGAAACATATTTTTGCAAATCCGGGTGATTTCAGGTCAACATTGAAGATTTCGGGACCCTGTGGGTAACTTTATGAATTTGGACAAAGGATTAATTTTCTTGGTGTAACCCAACAAAATCGCTGTACAATTAAAAAACTTTATATTTTTAGTGTGAACAAAAAAGATGTCAAAGGTTTTCGTTATTTCTAGATTGTTGTGGATGTGAATTAGATCCAATATAGATCTATTAATCTTATGATGAAGACACATTATGATTTTGGTAATCAGGGAAATTGAAAGTCAAAACAAAATAATCTGACATTCAGACAATGAGAAATTGTGTTGTCAACCATTTTTGTCCCCCAAAATTGAAAATTCATTTAAAAAATCAGATCATAAAACCAGGAGTTTCAAGACATTTTTAAGACATTTGAGTCTATTTTTAGCAACCATATGCCTGGTTTGGATTTGATATCAAGGCAAAAGATACTGTGGTTATTGTCAATTCTCCATGTTACAGAAAATGTTATTTGTAAGTTATACTTGAAAATATTTTCAATAATATGTGTACTTAAAAGATATGAGTAAATTTTAATGATATAATTGTCCTACTTCCAGTCCTTAAATTACACAGTTAAAACAGGTTTGAAGAATTTTAAGAAAAGTTTTTACCTGTTATTTGAGAAAAGCACTGACACACAGTTGAACCTTGTTTGCTAGAACTTCAGTAGCTACTACACTATTGATTTCTCAAACATTTTTGTTTTCCCTTTGTTCGAGTTTGAACATAATTCTACCTTGATAGCTTAAGGTAGATGGGTAGTCCAAAATTTTATTCCATAGATTTTCTTTATTTTCTTAGGAAAGTTTCCTTATTATATTAGCATTCAAATAAAAAAATAAAAAAGGGGGGTCACCATGCTTATTTTTAACATTTAACTGATATCAAAATAATCAAATATTTCTAATGAATATATAGGGAAAAACCGGTATTTGGGTGTTTTCTTTAAAACTATTCCATAGATTTCTTTCTATTTTACTCATATGTTAGCCCTTTGAACATACTTTTAAAACATATAAAGAAAAATGGGGGTCACCGACTTTGTTTTCCATATAATTTTAAAAATGTGAATTTTCATAGTGATTTTCATCAGATTATCTCCCTTATTCAAATATCCTCTTCCAAACTATTTAATTATCAAATTACCAAACATTACCCAATTAGATAAATGCATGTTAAATAAAGTCAATATAGATCCTTTGCATTTTCTATCACTGATATAATATTTATTGATGCATTACAAATAAAAATATTTGCATATTTAAAAAGCAGATAATACCTCAACAGTATAAATAACAAATTCAAAATGGCGGAAGACTACTGATCTACCTTGATAGTTGTTTTCATCAGTCTCTCATGGGTTCTAGCAATCCAAATTGGAATGTATTTCAAGGATATTTCCCAAATTCTTTTGAGTATAAATATCATACTGTCAGATGATGTATGTCCAGGAATTGCATTGACACACAAAAAAACAGTAATCATAGACTGCCAGATGTGTATTGTGCATGTAACAGTCTTTTATTCTTGGGACTGTGCAATAGTCAGAAGGTCCACTGGTACATAGGTCCATTGGTCTGAAGGTCCATTAGTCCTAAGGTCCATTGGTCCAAAGGTTCATTAGCCTGACGGTCAATAATTGGTTATTAATAGACTGTTATATAGCACCAGAGATGTATAGCAATTTACATTGTTA
>MJUU01063931.1:0-18782 GCA_002080025.1 Modiolus philippinarum
GACCAATTAAGGACAATTATAGTTATAACGATCCACATGCTTAAGTCATCAATGAAATTGTGTTTGACAGTTCAGAAGTTAATATTTGATCAAAATAAATGTTGATTAATGGATTTTTTTCTGATACAACCATGCGTCGAATCGACTCTTTATGATACACCTATACATCGAATCGACTCTTTATGATACAACTGTTCGTCGAATCGCCTCTTCATGATTTACCTCTTTACACTTTTTATGATTAAAACCAGTCTTCTCATGAAGTTAAAATCATAAACCATTTTGTTGCTATACCGTCTAGCACAATTATCATTCCAATAAACCCAAGAACCAGAAAACACCATCTAATCACATTTCGACACATTCACACTTCCAAACTCGTACAGATTTTCCTGCTTTCTATACAAAATAACTCGGTGGAACCTTCTACCAGCAGAAATAATACAGTCACCAACAGTTGATACATTCAGAGATCAGCTTACAACAGCTTTATGTCAAATTGACCCTTTTGATACACCTGTAAATCGAATCGACTCTTTCTGATACAACTGTACATCGAATCGAATCTTAATGATACAAATGAACGTCAAATCGACTCACCACATCAAAAACTATCCTGTCCAGATTTTCAGACGTTTTTAGAAGATATAACGGAAACAAAATACAATCATTGTTTTTACTTTAAATTTTTAGATCTGCATCAATCTGCAAGGTCAAAATATCATTTAATACATGATCCCATGAAAATACATTCAAAGATGTTAATACTTTTCTGTCGGTTGGAACAAACAAAAACATAATTTAGTAATCTTCCACTAGCTTAAGACAATAGTGTTTTTGTCGGGCAGAGGATGACAGTGACAATCACGCGTCCATGACCAGTAAAGACACGGATGTGATGTTGCTCGACAATAAGCAAAGAATTCCGCTCAAACAGGTGCTAAGGGCCGTTTAGAACTTACTATGAAGTATGAGGAAAGCTCATTGTTGAAGGCCTAACGGTGACTTCAAGATGAAGAACAACAATTAAAAGCGTTGTTCCTTTGCTTGTTTTTACCATGTATTTGTAGACACTTTGTCTTTTGTGGATTTACTCCATATCCTTTCATTCACCATGCACTAGTAGATCAACGTCATTGTTAGAGTTTAAAAAAATAATATGTATTGAATAACTAGAGGCTCTCAAGAGCCTGTATAGCTCACCTGGTCCATGACTGGCATAAACTGCAGCCCAAATCAACCCAATGTTAAAGTGTCTCATTTTCTAGAATTTTCAAAGGAGAAAATCTTTGAACGTGTTTTCCCCACAGGGTCCAATGTTAAACAATGATCCCCGCTGGCGGCCATCTTGGATGAGGTGCAGACTTGCCAGACGTTTTTTTTTAAGAAGACAATTAAAGGCCTATTGTTATCAAGTTTGATTCCAACTGACTAAGTAGTTTCAGAGAAGAATGTCTTTGAATGTGTTTTTCCCATAGGGTCCAATGTTAAACTATATCCCCCGTTGGTGGCCATCTTGGAATACATGCAGACTTACCAGACACTTTCTTCGATAGGTACCGACTATGGACAGTTGTCAACAAGTATGGTTCCAATTGGGCAAGTAGATTCAGCAGTTTCCACGGTAATTTAAAGCCCCGCATCCATTACAACCCATTTCAGACCATCATTCAAAAAAAAATAATTGGGCAGGAGTTCCCCTTATAATTCAGATAATGCATATTGCTGAAATCAAAACATTCCAAGTCCCCCTTTCCATAAAAAAATTTTGGCAGGGGTTCCCCTTAATAGTCTAGTTTAAAAATATTTCTTATATTGTGAAGAAAACTATGAAGCACAATTCGACAATCAAGCTTACATTGTAAGTTATACAGTTGAACTTCAGCCTCTCAAACTTTGGTAGCTGGAACACCACCAACATCTTGAACTGTAAAAAGTCTGATTATGTTTTACTATATTTCTTTGGGTTTTTTCACAAAAAAAAAACATTCTTGCTAAGGACCACTTTCGACACCAGTTTTGAAGTCAAATCATCATTTTGTAAATGGCGGGCAATGACAATTTTCAACATAAGTTTTGAAGTCACAACATCAATATCTATTTGGAAACCAAATTTCATTGAAATTGGACAATGTTGAATCATCCTGCCTTTTTTCGCAACATCAATATCTATTTGGAAACCAAATTTCATTGAAATCGGAAAATGTTGAATTTTCCCGCCTTTTTTGGCGGCCATTTTGAAAATGGCATTCAATGAACAATTTTTAACATCGGTTTTGAAATAGCGACATCAATACCTATTTGGAAACCAAATGTCATTGAAATCAGACAAAGTTGATTTTTTTGCCCCTTTCTTGGCGGCCATTTTGAAAATAGGGTCAACAAACAATTTTCAACACTGGTTTTGAAGTCGCAACATCAATATCTATTTGGAAACCAAATTTTATTGAAATTGAACAATGTTGAATTTCCCGCGTTTTTTTTCGGCGGCCATTTTAAATAGCGGTCAAAAACGATTTTCAACACCACTTTTGAAGTCAGCACAGCATGGCAAACATTTTATCAATTTACACTTAACCTTCATCTTCTATAGGTTTGGAAATAAAAGATGAAAAATATGAAAATTTTGAAAATTCTGTGAAAAAAGGGCAATAACTCCTACAAGGGTTTTTGGGTTTTCTCCAAAATTTCAGGGTGGGTAGATCTTGATATGCTGAACATTTTTGGAATGTAAAGTTGACCTTTATCTGCTATAGTTTCTTTGATAAAAAATACAAAAAGTTTGAAAAATTTCCGGAAAAAGGGCAATAACTCAAAAACTGGTAATCAGATTTCCTTCAAAATTGCAGGGCGGGTAGATCTTGCCATGCTGATCACTTTTACTTCGTCAGATTTTTGATATCTGTATCTGTTATTTGCCAAAAGCAGCATTTTACCCCTTTGTGCTATTTTTATTAACGGCAGCTATGTCGTTTGGTCCTCGGACTAATCGAACACAATTTTGAATCTAGATATCCTATTAAGTGGTTTCAGAGGAGAAGATTTTTGAAAAAGTTTACGACGGACGGACGACGGACGGACGGACGACGGACGCCAAGTGATGGCAATAGCTCACATGGCCTTTTAGGCCAGGTGAGCTAAAAAGAACAATAATTCAAAGATGTTGAAAATAGTCTAATTTAGTTACGGCTGTTCAGATTTTAATGATTGAGATAATTCACTTCATAAAAGTCAAATTGTCTGAATTTACCAATTTTTGTCTGAATTTGTCTGAAAAATTACTCAACATTCTTTAATGTTTGATTTTGTGCTAAATTTTCTCGACAAATTCTTAATTGTATTAATTTTGTCTTCACATTCTCGACACATTCTCGACAGTCTGAATTTGCATGAAAAATTATTGATAAAATTCTCGACATTCTAAACACTATGCATTATGTCTGAAATTTCTCGACATGTTCTCGATGTTCTTAATTTTGTCTAAAAATTTCTTGACATTGATTTATTCATTTATTGATTTATTAATTTATTCACTTTTTTACCTTTTGGGGCCATTTAGGGCTTGCTATATGGTGTGAGGTTCTTCACTGTGTTGAAGACCGTACGGTGACCCCTAGATGCTTTGTTTTGGGTCGTTTTAACCTGGATATGGGATGTTGTGTTCTTGACATTTACCCCATTTCCTTTCTTTTTCATGTTCGCGATATTCTTAATTTTGTAAAGAAATTGGAAATTTCTCACCATTTGATAAATTTTCTTTTTTTTTCGAATTTTTATTATTTATCCCGACTGTCTTAGCTTATTTGCTAGAATTGTGTTCCATTTCTACAATTATGTAAAATCACCTTTTAATACATTTATATTTAGTGTTTATGTTATAAATAAAAGCATTTTATTTCCAGTAATGTCACAAAGCCATGATGATAAGGTTTGGATAATAATAATAATGCTTCAAATAAATAAAGCAAAATAAAAGCAGTAAAAATGCAATGAAAAAAAAAATGGTTTCTTCAGTTTAACTCGGATTGTCAACTTTTCAAGGAAATTCTATTTACAAAATGTTTAAAACAGAATTGCTGCTGAAAATTTTTCTATATATTATTAAGTACATACATATTATACGAAAATATTAATGTATAGGTATTTTGTTGTGTTTCCTGGTAAATTACAAACTCCTTTAAGTTCATTTGCATCAAACATATCATAGTCAATATCTCTATCCATGGATAAAACTATTTACAGATAATATACCCTTTTTAATATGAAATTTTTCCTAAATTAAAAATAAAGACAAATGTAATTTGCTTCGGTAACAATTCACAATTTTTTTCTGCAATCAATTTTGAGATTTAGACTACATCCGATTAATAAAGATTGTCACAGGTAAGTGATGTTGTCTCATGTAAACCTTTTCATCAATTAATTCATTCCTTAAAAGTTTACATTATGTATAGAAAATACAAATCTAATTTTTTTTAAGACTCATCAGTTCATTTCATTTGGTAATGTTGTTAAATTGTTTCCCAATCCTGGATTAATTAATTTAATGTATGTTATTTGTAGGAAGAACCCCCCTCTTTTGTGGATAAAAACGAAGAAATATAGGAGACAAGCTAATAAGAAAGAAAGCTTCAGCACTACTGCAGACGTCTTTAAATTTCTGCTAAGATTTTAAATTGACCATAGAAACTGCTTGCACATTGTCCCTGTTGCAACAAATAATGCAGATACCCTCCTGTGACATCTTACTTAATACTTAAAACATTGATCAAACTATTCAGGAATGGTATGAGCAGAGATGTAGACTCTTCATTCAGTTTAGGTTGTAACAGACCTAAAATATAGTTATGTGGCGAATGAATAATTACTTGGATTTTAAAACTGAATGCGCCCTATGATTACTTGCCCGGACAGAGGATCATATTCGTGTGAAATTAATATGTACATTGTCTGCCTAATTCTAGCAAGGTATTTTTTATGTGCTGGCTAAAATGATTTTCTAGGACAAATTAATTACTGGAATATAGAAAAGCAAATATGACATCATTTTACTGCATATCAAATGGCAGAGCTATATCAAATTGTTAATAATATGGCGAGTACATAGTACGTAATTATTCTCCTCATTGAATATATTAGTTGATTTAGGTTGTGACCTCGGCCCTCTGGATAAATGCATAAGAGGGGTCAATACCTTTTGTACTAGTAAATTGCACACATGTTTTATGGTATGAGTCGGCAGTAAGAAGCCCTTTCTATACGTGTTTTGAATTTTTTTATTATTATTATTATTAATAAATTAAACTATATTCTAATTTATTTAAGATTTGCAATTTCATCAGAAAACTATCTTACAAATTAAATCAAATTGTTCTTTTTAAAATTAAGAAACAAGCTAATAAGGAAGGAAACCTAAGAACTACTGGAGACGTCTTTAAATATCTACTTTCAAGATTTTAAATTAACTACACAAACTGATTGCTAATTGTCCCTGTTGGGACAAATAATTCAGATACCCTCCTGTAACTTCTTACTTAATAACTTCTATATTTAATTTTTTTTTCAATTTAAATTCAGGGTATTGGGATCAAATATTATACTTGAAACGATTATCAAAATATTACACTTGAAACAATGATCAAACTATTCAGGAATGGTATGAGCAGAGATGTTGAGTCTTCATTCAGTTTGAGTTGTAACAGACCTAAAATATAGATATGTGGCGAATGAGTAATAACTTGGATATTAAACTGAATGCACCCTATGATTACTTGCCCAGACAAAGGATCATATTCGTGTGAAATTAATATGTACATTGTCTGCCTAATTCTAGCATCTGAAGGTATTTTTTATGTGCTAGCTAAAATGATTTTCTAGGACAGATTAAGTACTCGTAGAGAGAAAAGCAGATGTAGCATCATTTTGCTGCAAATCAAAGGCAGAGACATATCAAATGGTTAAAAATTTGGCGAGTATATGTAACTTATAACAAAGTACGTATTTATTTTCCTCATTGAGTATATTAGTTGATTTAGGTTGTGACCTTGTTCTTCTGGATAAATCGATAAGAGGGGTCAATACCTTCTGTACTTGTATATTGCATCAATATTTAATGGTATGAGTTGGCAGTAAGAAGCGTTTTTTATACGTTTTTGAATTTTTTATTATTTTTATTTATTTAATCTTTATTCTAATTTATTTAAGATTTGCAATTTCATCACAAATTTATCTTACAAATGAAATCAGATTGTTCTTTTATTTGTTTTCATACAATCTAGACTGTATCAGACCATTTCAGAAACTTGAGAATATGACTAGACATTGTTCAGACTGTCGTGAATATGTCGAGACATATGCAGACTCTGCACAGCCTTCCAGTGGTTCCAAAAATATAGTAGACACTTTTTTTTGCTTTTGCGTATGAATATCAAAAATATGACAATCCCTCCAAAAGAGCCTATTAAGTTAAACAAGGGAAACACATAGCCACAGGCAGAATTAGGTAACAGCTGAATTATTGCATAAAACATCCAGTAAAGAATATCTGCAATCAATTATAAAAATATGAAATAACATATTTTCTGTTTCTACAGCCTGTTAAGGTCTATTTTAGGTGATACAATTTAATAAGCTTTCAAATGTGAACACACCATTAAACGATTGCACTATATATTTCTTGTATTATGATTGGGTGGATTCTAAATATAAATATCATACCTTCACCGCCAAATGAAATCATCCTGGAGCTGTTAAGGTTTCTTACCTTTGTCTATTTAGCTCCTACAGACTGATGATTGAGTAGAATAAATTTACATAATTATTAAGAATAGTCACTTATCACGTCATATGATAATTATGTTTGGTCATTACTGGTCTATTTGAGCTGAGATTTAATATATTTTGCTTATTTTTCAGACCAGATAATTTTTCTTCTGATAGAACAAAAAACAACGGGAACTTTTCAGTTAGCTAAACCTGTATAGACCATAGATGCAAATTTAATTACCTTTAGGACCTTGTAGAAAAGCCCGTCCCTTCAAGTATTTTTCAGTCTTAATGAAATCATTACATCTGTTCTCAAATTATTTAGGCAAAATCTTATAGTTTAATTCATAGTTGGAATGTTTTTAAAAGTTATCAGTTTTTCAAATTACAGATAGAATATTGATCGCATTTATATATCTATAGCCTTTGTATTTAACTTTCTCAAAAACATATATGATTTGTGGAATTTTTTCGTGGTTAAAAGAAAACTCTTAGATTATTTTTGATCATGTTTAACCCTATTGTGTGAAGACGATTTACACATTTCCCCTGTAAATATTTTGTATTTTTCCCAAACTTTCTTATATATGAATATAAATATATCTTGCAAATATTTATCCGTTTTAAGGTAGTATACCTGGGGTAGCAGGAGATCAGGTAGCAGGAAATAACTCACTTTTAACATCTTTGAGTTTTTGGTCATCCAAATGTTTAGATTTTATCTGCACTGAAGAGACATAAGTTGTCGAAATTACCACATGCAAAACCTAAGTTTCCCGTAACTTCGGTATTTTGCTATTTTATACAAAAATTACTGGTTGTGATTTATTTGAATAAAACGCAAATCGCAAAATTTATAATATTCATCATAAATAGAAATTAAATTTCCAGCCTATCATGAAACTACACTCCTTTAATAAAACACTTTATAACGCATGTATTAAAAAATCCAGGATTTGAAAGTTATCTTAAACATATTTTAAATAAATGAAAATCAGATATATGGCAAGGTAGGTAATTCTTTCAACTTGACGTTCAGTATTCAAGGAATGTTATGACTTTTTATGCAGTTTTCCTAATTTTGTAAAAATATGGTGCGGTGAATTTTCATAAGATTTCTGGATGTTTTATGCAATAATTCAGCTGTTACCTATTTCTGTCTGTGGATATTTGTTTCCCTTGTATGACTTTATAGGCTCATTTGGAATGATTGTCAATTTTTTAATATTCATAAGCAAAAGCACAGTTTCTAGTAAAATTTTGGACCCCCCCTGATTCCCATGCTTTGGTCGATCGTTGGATATTGATATTTCAGCTTAATGTTCAAAGTCTTCAGGGTTTAAGTTTATCGTTAAAAGTCTTCAGGGTATTCCCTAATTAACCGTTTAAGCTTCTTTTTTGTTTAAAGTCTTCAGGTTATGTGTCATGAGGGAATTTTGATTTTTCATTTTTGTATTTACTTCATTAGGTTTATATTGCATAGTTTATTGTCTACAAATTTCCATTTTTTCTGATCAACGCAGTCAGTCTGTCTAATTGGGCATTTTTCAAGAAAAAGTGTAGATCTGTAGCAAACCATTGCCAGTAAGAAACTGGAATATGACAGCCTACAGAGAATTCCAGTATAGAATGAAAAAAGGGGGATAACAGCAAACATATACAATACCTGAAAATTACAATTACATGCTACAATTTTCCAGGGAAAAACACATTAAAAACACAAATAAGAGAAAAGACAAACGTAAACAACGATAGGAACTCGGGACAGCCGGCCTTGGTAAAATGGACTATTATACTTAGTAACCATATCAGAAGCTACAACACAGCATCAGGACAGGTCACTTCAACTATCTCATTCATAAAAATCTGAACAGTCGAAACTAATCTGGATAATTAATTAAATAAACAATTTCATATTTAATAGTTTTGCAGTATTGTTTTTTTTTTTTTTGGTTTAATTTATATTAATTTTTTTGAACTCTAATATAATGACATTGACCTACTAGTGCATACATGTTTTGTTTGTTCCAAACGACAGAATAGTTTAAAGATCTTTCATAGGATCATGCATTAAATAATTTTTGGAACTGACAGATTGATAAAGATCCTAAGATTTATAGTTGAAATAAATGATTGTATTTTGTAATGTTATATCCTCTGTAAACGTCTGAAAATCTTGACAGGCTAGTTTTGGATGTGGAGTCGATTTGACGTACAGAGTCTATTCGACGTGTAGGTGTAGCATAAACGGTCGATTCACCATACAGGTGTACCATAGAGAGTAAATTCCACGTACAGGGGTGATTCGACGTACAGGTGCATCAAAAAGAGTCGATTCGATGTACAGGTGTATTACAAAGAGTTGATTCGACGTACAGGTGTATCATAAAGAGTCGATTCGATGTACAGGTGTATCATACAGAGTCGATTCGATGTGCAGGTGTATCATAAAGAGTCGATGCGATGTACAGGTGTATCATAAAGAGTCGATTCGATGTACAGGTGTATCATAAAGAGTCGATTCGATGTACAGGTGCATCATAAGGAATAAATTCCACGTACAAGGGAATCACAAAGAGTCGGTTCGACGTATGGTTGTATCAGACAAAATCCATTAATCATTTATTTTTATCACATACATGTATAAACTTTTAATCAGATCAACACAATTCCAATAAAGACTCAATCATTTAGATACTTTTAAAAATAATTGTCCTTACTCAAAGCGAGAAATTGGTATAACTCTCCGGCGGCAACGGCGTCGGCGGTGACAACGACGGTGTCGTAAACTATCTTAAAACCTTAATAACTTTTAAAGTATATTACTTATATGCAACACCATGTGTCCACAGGAAGCTTATGGTGCAAGCTTTCCAGCATCACATGTTTCAGATAACCTTGACATTGTCTTCTTGATTCAATGACTTCATAAAAATTGTGACATAGTTTCACATTCAAGTTAATTTCTCTGGATTTGTGATACATAAATCCATTATATTATATTGATGTATCTTAGTGGGTGCATGTCAGTCTGCCACTTTTCACTTGACCTCGACCTAATTTAGACGGTCCAGTGACTTTGTAAATTTTGCGCCATAGTTTAACATTCAAGTCAATTTCTGATGCATTGTAATGTATAGACACACTATATTTTGTCTATTGCTACATGTAAGCGGTTGCGTGCCACTCTGGCACTTGTCATGTAGCCTTGACCTCGATTTTATGGTTCATTGACTACGATCACTTTTCTACTTAAATACTTTTTTCTCTGTAACTAAAACATCTGGATTCATCATATTTGATACATTGCTACATCTAGCTGGGTGCATGCCTGTCTGAAGCTTGTCATGTAACCTTGACCTCAATTTCATGGTTCATTGACTTTGAACATTTTTTTTACTTTAATACTTATTTCCCTGTATCTATGATACCTAGAGTCATCATATTTAAGGTCTATCCGGTACAACGGATAGACATTATTGGGATTGTAAAATTGTAAAAATATTTTTTTCTTCTTTTCACAGAGGTGTCTAAGTGGGTAAGTGCAGGTTGATGAAATTTGGTGGGGTTTTGTAGTTTCTGTTGAAGTTGTGATTGTATCCGTCTTGGGTCGTTTCGTTATCAGGGGAGGGGGTTATTTTAGAAAACTCCCTAAACATGTTTTGTGATATTATTCGGAAATGGTAATAAATAGGTAGTGAATTGTAATGGGAAAAATGTTTGTTAGGCTATGACAGATATTTCGTTCATTTGGGCGAATGTTGGTGGATGGACCGTTTTCATGATAAGGGCTTGCAAAGTTTTGTTACTTTTCTTGGAGCAATTATTTGGGGAAATTTCGGAATGTGTAAGAATTAGGTATTTGTGACCTATATCATTGTATTTAGTTGATATGTTTTACATTCGAAAATGTAGGGGTCAAAGGTCTATTGGTCACTTTAAAAGGGATGACATCAGTTCCTTAAAATAAAATGTCTACACAAATGCAGCTACTGTTTAAAATGAAAATGATCTGCTTGTCAAATTATCTCAATTGTGGTTTAGTGTTTACTAGGTAAACTGAAACTTGATCAGCTGGTTGTCAAAAATAATATTTTAGCAGACGACAAAAGTAAAGCATGTTTTATGTGTTTTGTTTGACATACAATTACACATGGATTGCTGAAAACAACATGTTTTTTAACACTTATATCCCCCCGGGTAGAAGTTAAGAAACATTTAGTACATTGCACAATAGTTATTTTGATTCTGTATAACGTAATAAATTTTGATATCAATTATTGAAAATTAAATCAAAACAAATAATGACTGTAATTGGATTCAAACACAGAAGTCACCGAAATGATCCCTCCAATCATTATCCAAGCATTACTAAGAAATCAATTTTCACCCCTTTTAAAAAATGGTGAATAAAAGGATATGGAGTAAATGCACATGAGACAAAGTCTCTACAAATTCACGGTAAAAAACAAGCAAAGGAACAACGCTTTTATTGTTGTTCTTCATCTTGAAGTCACTATGAGGCCATCAACAATGAGCTTTGCTCATACCTCATAGCAAGTTCAAGACGGCCCCTAGCACCGGTTTAAGCGGAATTCTTTGCTAATCGTCTCCATGTCTTCATTGGTCATGGGTGCGGGATTGTCAACAAACATCAATTTAACTCGCAAAGTGCTCTTACAATCACTGTCATCCTTTGTTAGACAAAAACACTAGTGTCTTAAGCTAGTGGACGATTACAACATATAGACAAACACAGGGCACTCATCAAGTCGAATGTAAGAAAAATTGGTGTAATAAAATAGTGAGATGTNCTTTCAGTTCCTTATGCCCGGAAGAATCCCTCATACTATGAAGGTTCAAATATTTCAAATGACGGACCTTAAATAAAAGTAGTCGAATAAAGAAAAAAGACAAATTACTAAATAAAGTGTCACACAAAGTAGTATACTATAACTTCTATCCCCCCTTTTAGTTTAAACTTTAAACAAAATCAATATTTAAACCCATAGAAATCAATAAACCTTAACCCAATGGATTACACAATGAACTTTTGACCTTGCCCAACTTGTATGGATTACACAATAACCTAATAAATGTCCCAAGCAAGTTTAATTTATATCTTAACAAATTCATAAAAAATATAAAACCAAATATTTAAATGAAAAAAAATAAATTTGGTTAAAATATATACCCTAAAATATATACCCTAAAATATATACCTTTATGCTCTTTATTTTTCTTAGATATGGTGTACTTGTACATGAGATAATATCTCATGTGTACACTTTGTTCAATTACTATTATCTTAATTTATGTAAATTCTGAAACCGAAGGATTAACTCCCTCCATCGTAGTTTTGTCCTTAGCTATATTGTTCGGATTTCGTTTGGTTTTATGAATTATAAACATTTTTTGAAATTATGGATTTCCTTTGTTTGGGTTCTAGTGCTGCTGATGAGGAATAAATTTTCGAAATGGCCATACAGCTCATTAAAATTATTGCAGTTTCAGTTCTCATATGTGTTATGGTCTCGTGTTCATTTACTTCGTATCCTTTCGTGAAATACCTAGCTTTGAACAAATTACTCTTAAATCATTCTTCAAATAACTATTGATTACACAATAATCTATCAACCAAAGCATGTCATCACAATATACCAAGCGTATACTACAGTCATAACATGACAGATACCTTATTATAGAAGAAGAAGAATTTTATTATACTAGTCAAGAACCCATAAAGGCCATCATAATACGACAAAATACAGTTTGTTTAGACATACAATGCAACAAACACACAAACAAAAAATAGACCACAACTGGTCAGCTATGGTAGTTAAGGGCAGGACCAGAGCCTGACACATTATGCTTGTGTCATATCAATAATCTATACTTCAAAGATGACATATATAACAATAAGAAAAATATTACAATGAAAATCATTCATTTGGTCTCCATTTGTTTCTCATTCAAAACACTCCGTAAGAAAATTACCAAGATGTATCAGAGTTGGTAACATGTTCATTTGTGAATAGCCAAAAAAATTTTGATTCCCTTGTTAGATTTTTAAAATTTGTGTAAAAAAGATCTATTTTATCAAAAGGTAAAATTCGCTGTTTGATAAACAATGGACAGCTAACAATAAAATGCCTTTCATCTTCAACTTCATTTAAAGTATTTGATAAACAGTAGTATTATACATGCCTGAGGCAAAACTAGTACATGTTTCTAATCATCGCGTGTTACAACATGACGCAAATTAGATACATATTTATACCCATGCAGTACATGTTACTAACCACCCATTAAAACCATCGCGAGCTATACAATATAAACAGAAGAATCTTAACATCTATACATAATAAAAAAGGGAAAAAAAACATTATGTTTTATTAAATAAATTGCAGAATTCTTAGCCACACTATTAAAAAATTCTAACGTCTTTCTAGATGCCATCAATTTATTTTATTGATGTTATTTTTTTTTCTAATTTTGTCTGTCCGAGTTTTATTCCGGTTTTTATATATTATTAACCCTCCTTTTTCTGTATTTATTTTCCGTTTATTAATTTTTAGTAATGATTATTATCATTCTTTCATTCATGATTTATTGAATATTCTATATGTTTTTGACAATTATAAATCCTGTCGTACTTTCTGTTTTTTTTAATTTATTTTCATTGGTAAATCTATTTCAAAGCGACCTCAATCTGCTTGGGTTATGAGCAGCGAGATCGTTCACGGTCTAATAATTTTAATACTGACGCATAGCAAATATTTCCAGTCATGTATTTACAACCATTTAAAAAGTCATTGAATAATAAATCACACATGAATTGACATAGGTATTATATTTTATCCCCCCATCTCAATATTAATGATGGTACTCATTGGGATTCAAGTAATCATAAATTATGATTTTAGAATTTCCCCCTTTCCTCGTTCTTGCTTCGGTATTCGTTTGCCGATGCAATCTGTGCACATGTAATCAACCATTATGCACTACAAATAACGTCGTTTTAGTAAATATTGCACAAATATGGTAATCAAATAATAAAAGTGGTCTTCTAATTCAATCTTAAAAATACAGCTGGTACTATTAAAATCAGCAAAATAACCTGAAAAACTGTAATCAATGGGATTAAGTTAATCAGAAACGTTGTGCTAAACTAATCAATCAATCATTATGCACACAAATAAAATAACTTTTGGTAAATATTCACCAAATATAGTATTCAAATAATCACAAAAAACTAAAAAATCAGGTAATCAAAAAAAACACTGCCTCATAAATATTAATCATGTGGTTATATGATATATTTTATCGAAAAGCAAATTTATAAGAGGAATGGAATCAAAACGAAAATATAAAACCATGGAGGACTTTTACTTATTCGTCAATGGTAGCGACTCTTTAGAGCAGTACCCAAACAATCGGGGAGGGCATTTTTGCATCAATTTACCCCGAACGTACGTACTGACTGAAAACTATGAATGTGCTTTATTAGAATTGACGTTCGTACCGGCCTTTGAAATACCAACGCGCTAAATCTATGTGAGTTCTACTGTGGTAGCAGACATGTCATATGTCAAAGACACTTACTTGCCACTGCTTCAGTCGGTGGCCATCAGAAATGAAGAGACCACGGAGATCATCTTCGAGAGGCCAATCTACCTAACGACCAGAGACGGCAATCTGACCACTTTAGAAATAACCCTCAGGGACGATCGATTGAAAGTCTGTCGTTTAAAGGATGATCACATCTACTGTCTCGTTCACCATCGAAAAAAGACACCATAACAGAACACAGTGGTTACTGGTAATTCAAGCAAATTCACCACCAGCACCCACGACTATTACCAACACCCACCACCACCACCACTCACCACCACCACAACCACCACAACCACCACAACCACCACTAACTACCACCACCAGCCCCATCAACACCGCCATCCACTACCAACACCACCACCCACTACCAACACCACCACCCACTACCAACACCACCACTCACTCACCACCACAACCCACACCACCCACCAGTCACTAACACCCACCACCACCACCACAACCACCACTCACTACCACCCCTAGCCCACACCAACACCACCACCCACTACCAACACCACAACTCACTCACCACCACCACCACAAACCAAACCACCCACCAGTCACCACCACCACCACCAACAACTACCTACGCCACCACGCAACACCATCATCCACTACAAACGCCACCACTCACCACTGACACCACCACCACCACCACATCCCAAAACCAACGCCACCACTCACCACTACTAGGATCACCACAATTGATGAGGGAGTTTCTATCTGTGAATCTATAAGAGAACATCATAGTTACTGGGAAATCAACCAAAATGCATTGTCCACTTTGCTCAGCTGCTTTTTCCAGAAGAGACGCAATGTTGAGGCATTATCGTAGGAAACATCGAACTGGAGTATCTAAAACGCCACCAACATCACCTCTACCACCACTTCCACCACAACCATCACCACCAACATTACAAACTCCACCACAACAATCACCACCAACACTACAACCACCACCAACACCACCACAACCATTGCCACCAACACTACAACCCCACCACAACAATCACCACCAACGCTACATGTACAACCACCAATATCAACACAACCATCACCACAATATCCATCACCACCACCGCTACAACCACAATCATTACCACCAACACTACAACCCCCACCACAACAATCACCACCAACGCTATATGTACAACCACCAACATCAACACAACCATCACCACAATATCCATCACCACCACCGCTACAACCACAATCATTACCACCACAATCAGCACCATTAAAACCACAACCAACACTTACACCACCACAACCATCACCACCATATACACCATCAACACCACCACCACAAACACCACTGAAGAGGGCCAGTTTCTATTTTCGACATCCCTTTACCATGATTGTGTCGGGTCCGACGTCTTGTGGAAAAACGTTTTTTGTGAAAGAAATGTTACAGAGAATCAGAGAAAGGGTTGATCCCGTACCAGAGAGAATCGTATGGCTGTATCGTCGATGGCAACCTCTTTACGACGAGATACGGGAAACGGTGGTTCCGGGAGTTGAGTTTGTCAAAGGGATACCATACGATCTTGACAGCGATCTCTATTTTGATTCTGGTAAAAAGAACTTGATTGTGTTAGACGATCTCATGTCTACGTGTGCCAAAGACAGAAGAATTAACGATTTATTCACAGAGGGATCACATCATAGGAACCTTTCGGTGGTGACCATCAATCAGAATTTGTATTTTGGAAAAGATCCGTCTCAGAGAAGAAACTGTCACTATTTGATACTCTTTAATAACCCCATAGACTGCCAGTCAGTTGCCACGCTAAGTCGACAGATGAATAATCCCGATTTGGTGGGGTTCTTTAAAGAGGTGACGAGAAGACCCTTTGGGTACCTGTTGGGAGACCTGAAAACCACTACTCAAGAACACTTGAGATTGCGTAGGGGTGGTGGGAAGCAACAGGAACCCACGGATGTTAAAAATGCATTCAACAAAATGGAATTGAATGAAAGCGCATTGCAAGACACAGAATCAGACGGAAACGAATGGGACGACATGGAATCGGACCAAAACGAATTAGACGATACAGAAATGAACGACACGGAATCACAACTGATGGCTTGCTGTGCGTGTGGATTGGTCTTTGCTCATGCTTTTGGTTTACAAAAACATCTCAGACGCGGCTGTTCGGAAGATGAATCTCCCGCAAAACGGTGCAAGAGAGAGGACGACGAACCTATGGGTTCGAGTTGGAATGTTAGCTCGAACACCTTCCTGCCAGAGTTGTCTGTGCAGACGATATCCCCTTTCAAATCTCAGACCGATCCTACAGTTTCGTTGTCAACACCGATCTTTGTGACCGCGAAGGAACACACTTGGTCGCCTTTCATTTTCCCTTAGACGGACCCGCCGAATTCTTCGATTCATTTGGACGAGCACCAGAAACCTATCATCTTAATTTAAAAAACAGGTTGATAGCCAACGGGCCCCAATACTTGTTCAACAAAGTGCGCGTGCAGCCCGAGAATGGTGATAGCTGTGGTTTGTACTGCGTTCATTTCATAAAATACAGATACGAAAATATCACCATGCAGGATATCGTTGCAGATCTCTCTGCACATGATCCGACAGAGGTTGAGGCCGCATTAAAATGCATATACCAATGAAAAATAAAACAAAATAGATATTAAATTTTGTATGAAAAATGGGAGGAGATTTAGAAAATTCAATTTAAAATGAATGAATAATAAATGAAAAAAAAAAACTTAGAAGAATAATACTGATAAAAAGAGAGGTTCTAGTAAGAAAAGAAAACAATCAACATCAGAAAAAAACATACTGATAAAAATGAAAAAATATAGAAAAAATAAACAAAACAAAAAAAAATAAAACACCAGAAAAATGGTGATGAAAAAAAACATACACAGTTTTAAAAAAGAAAAAAAAAATGGGTAAGAGAAAAAATGAAAAAAAAAGCATTGCAAAAAAAATAGATAAAGAAATAAACGATGAAAAAAATAATAAGGAAAAAGCAAAACAAAAGAGGATCCCAAGTAGAATCACTTCCTCGCAGTGGGGTCTGGAAACACATTAATATTTTTGACTAGTGTGGCTAAGAATTCTACAATTTATTTAATTTTCATTATGTATACTTTTGTTTATAAATAACAAAATACCGAAGTCGCTGTTAATTTATTTTCTGCATATGCGCATTTCGACAACTTATGTCTCATCAGTGCAGATAAACCAAAACATTTGGAAGTCCATTAACCGAAAAACGTGTAAAAGCTGATAGAGAACAAATAACCAAAATGATCTAAATAGAAAAGCCAAAATTCAGCTAAGAACAGAGCTATGCATGAGGGAGATACTCCTTAGTTTTAAACATGATTTTGTAAATTTAGATATTGTAAGTTTCAATAAAGTCGGTTTTCGGGTCAGTACCGAAGTACTGACTACTGGGTTGGTGAATACCCTCAGGGACTAACAGTCCACCAGCAGAGGCATCGACCCAGTGGTAATAAATAACAAAATACCGAAGTCGCTGTTAATTTATTTTCTGCATGTTTATATTGTATAACACACTATGGTTTTAAAAAGTGGTTATAGTGTTAGTATACGCTTGGTGTATTGTGATGACATGCTTTGGTTGATAGATTATTGTGTAATCAATAGTTATTTGAAGAATGATTTAAGAGTAATTTGTTCAAAGTTAGGGTATATATTTTAACCAAATTTTTTTTTTTCATTTAAATATTTGGTTTTATATTTTTATGAATTTGTTTAAGATATAAATTAAACTTGCTTGGGACATTTATTAGGTTATTGTGTAATCCATACAAGTTGGGCAAGGTCAAAAGTTCATTGTGTAATCCATTGGATTTCTATGAGTTTAAGGTAGTAGACCTAGGTTAAGGGAGATAACTCTTAAAATCAGTTAGACGTTTGAAATAGTTAGTTTCATCAATGCTTTTTAAGCATTGACGTGAAAAAGAATAAAAAATCATCTATGTTACTCAGAGGCTTAGAATCTGTTTATGAAAATGATTTCAACAAACTCACCTGTGATTTTTAAGAGTTATGTCCCTTAACCTAGGTCTACTACCTTAAATATTGATTTTGTTTGAAGTTTAAACTAAAGGGGGGGGGGGGTAGAAGTTATAGTATACTACTACACACGAACTTCTTTAATAAAATTTACAATATATATTCAAATTTCGTTTCAGTTTTATTGGTGAAATGGAGCTAACTTTAATTTGCATCAAAATTTTCACATTTTCAGAAACTGGCCTTTGACCCCTTTTAATATGAATGTGACTATGGCCAATAACTACGACATCGTCATTTGGATTCGCCATGGTCTCCTCTTTCCAAACATGTAAAATGAATGTGTGTGTTATTCTGTTAACCCAAAATCGGAAAAATCGTCTGT
>MJUU01063936.1:14077-26460 GCA_002080025.1 Modiolus philippinarum
GTATGTGGCTTCCTTGTATTGATAGCTTTCTTCTGGTACCATATTTGTAGACATTTTGACCTTGACCTTGCCCTGAGGGGAATTTTTGAAAAACTTTAACCTTGCCTCTAGAATGTAGGCTTTTAGTGGTAGGGTGTTTATATTTAGTATGTAACTTCCTTATGACGAGAGCTTTCTAGTGGTACCATATTTGTAGACTCTACATTTTGACCTTGACCTTGCCCTGTGGGCAATTTTTGAAAAACTTTAACCTTGCCTCTAGAAGGTAGTCCTTTAGTGGTAGGATGTTTATATTTGGTATGTAACTTCCTTATGATGAGAGCTTTCTAGTGGTAGCATAGTTATAGACATTTTGACCTTGACCTTGCCCTGAGGGCAATTTGCGAAAAACTTTAACCTTGCTTATAGAAGGTAGGCTTTAAGTGGTAGGGTGTTTATATTTAGTATGTAACTTCTTTATGTTGAGAGCTTTCTAGTGGTACCATATTTGTAGACATTTTGACCTTGACCTTGCCCTGAGGGGAAGTTTTGAAAAACTTTAACCTTGCCTCTAGAAGGTAGGTTTTTAGTGGTAGGGTTTTTTTATTTCGTATGTAACTTCCTTATGATGAGTGCTTTCTGGTGGTACCGTATTTATAGACATTTTGACCTTGTCCTTGCCCTGAGGGCAATTTTGGAAAAACTTAAGCCTTGCTTATAGAAAGTAGGCTTTTAGTGGTAGGGTGTTTATATTTGGTATGTAACTTCTCTATGATGAGTGCTTTCTAGTGGTACCATATTTGTAGACATTTTGACCTTGACCTTGCCCTGAGGGGAAGTTTTGAAAAACTTTAACCTTGCCTCTAGAAGGAAAGGTTTTGGTGGTAGGGTGTTTATATTTGGTATGTAACTTATGATGAGAGCTTTCTAGTGGTACCATATTTGTAGACATTTTGACCTTGACCTTGCTCTGAGGGCAATTTTTGAAAAACTTTAACCTTTCCTCTAGAAGGAAAAGTTTTAGTGGTAGGGTGTTTATATTTGGTATGTAACTTCCTTATGATGAGTGCTTTCTGATGGTACCATATTTATAGACATTTTGACCTTGACCTTGCCCTGAGGGCAATTTTTGAAAAACTTTAACCTTGCTTCTAGAATTAAGTTATTTAATGGTAGGGTGTTCATATTTGGTATGTAACTTCCTTATGATGAGAGCTTTATGATGGTACCATATTTGTAGACATTTTGTCCTTGACCTTGCCCTGACGGCAATTTTTTTCAAACTTTAACCTTGCTTCTAGAATTAAGTTGTATAGTGGTAGGGTGTTCATATTTGGTATGCAATTTTCTTGCGATGAGAGCTTTCTGATGGTACCATATTTGTAGAAATTTTGACCTTGACGTTGCCCTGAGGGCAATTTTTTAAAAACTTTAATCTTGCTTCTAGAATTATGTTGTTTAGTGGTAGGGTGTTTATATTTTGTATGTGACTTTCTTGTGATAAGAATTTTCTGATGGTTCCTTTCAAATTTATTGTGCATCGAGGTCACACTAATCCCCGGCGAGCTATGTTGTCTTCTGACAACTCTTGTTATTAAGTTTTTTTCTTGCGTCTGTAACATCTACTTAACATGGTAGCTCATTGTTAATAAGTATGCAGCTGCATTTGCAGCAGTACAGATCAACTGCAGTGGCGTTTCATGTTTATGCTCCGGCAATCATGGTCAACTGACTTAGAATTTTCACATAATATCAAATGTGTAATCTTGCATATGTTTAACATGAGCAACACATTGTAATCCATAGATATTTGGCCCCAAGTTCAATTTGCATCAATGCAGACCAGTTTTAGTGGCATTTTATGTCTTTATCCGTGCGTCATCCTCCATTGTCGTCGAATGTTTTATCTTTTTATCAAATGCTTAGTTTTTTCTTGCATCTGTTTTACATCAACCACTCATGGTAGTCCATTGATAGTTGTTATATATATGCAGTTGCATAAGCATCAGCACAAATCAGTTTCAGTGGCATTTTGATGTCTTTGTCCCCCACCCCCACCCCCAGTTACGCTCCACTGACTTTGAAATTTTTCATTGTATGATAATTTTCATCCTAGCCACTTGATATTTGACATGCAGGTGTGTGTCTTGAGGAGTGCATAGTGATCGCACATCCAGATGGTGGCCTTAACCCCTCAGTCATGCATGAACGATCACATCAACATTTTACAAGCGGGTAGTGCACACACTTTTAAGACTTCGATTTCTTTTTAATGGCTGTTGTTGTAGATCAATGTGCAGATTCATGGGGGGGGGCATATCCTGTATCAACAGTTTACTGTTTATTGTTGAAATATTTTGCATATTCCTTAACCATTTTGTGTCTTCATAAATCATCTTTAAAATTTAAATAAGTTTTGGTATACCATACATTTTCATAATTTTTCAAAGCCTGTCTCATACTTCGATAAAGCGTAAGTAGAGATTCGAGTTCCATTTCATTTCATTCCATGTTCTTATCTGATTGGCGCGCCAAAAACAGGTTTAATCCACCAATTCTTGTGAAATGCCTGTACCATTTGCAAGTAAATATCATTGCGGTTGACAATTTTCAGTGGTTTCACACCTGTTTTGGCTTTTTGCTCTTTGTATTTCGGCTCTTGACAGTTCTTTTCTGTTATGTTGTTATTATCCCTATGGTAATAGGTGATGCCTCTTCCCACTGTAAATCCCGATGTTCTCTTAGTTCTTTGTCTAATGCTGGTGCTTTTCTTTTGATAATTTTTTTTGCCCTCAAATTTTTCTGTTGCTTTCTGTCTTGTTACAACAGGTTTTTGGTATACTTTGTGTTCAGAGCTTTCTTTCAATCCTCTGAGGCTCTACCGGTATTCCCGCCGTGCGCGGTCCCGGCTTATGAATAGGTCCGCAGCATCCTCTGAGCTCGGAGTATGAGTCTTCCTAACAGAGGCCCGGCACCTGGATCGGTTTTCAGGGGCTCCGGCTATNGAGCTGCCGGGCGCGTCCCCGGTTGGTGGATAGGGGAATGCCCTGTCTATGCGGGGTAGTCAGGTCATAATACGGAAAGCCTGACCGCGAACCATTGTAGCGAAACTGTATGGAGAAAAGCCACGCTCCATGCAGTATAAAGACCCCTTCTATATTTCTCTAAAGAGAGCAGACGCACTGGGTGTTGTATGGAAGGCTAAATTTCCTGCCCCTACCCATTTCTCCCATTTTCAAGTGGCAATCAGAAGTCGTTCACATTTATTTCTTTCTTCTTTTACTTACAATTGTTTTGCATTGATTAACTTGTTCTCGTCCTGATATAGCTGAAATATTGCTCATTGGACGTTAAACTTTAACTAATCAATCAATCTACCGGTATTCCAGATTGGGTAGTTCTTTTACGGTTATTTTGATGTCGGCTGTTGTTTGCAACTCTACCGTATTGCTAACTATCCATTTTTTTTCATTTTTCCCATCGATTTTTCTATTTATGTAGCAGGTTTAGTAATTTAACTGAACTCAATATGGTCTTTCAGTATGTGTGGTTGGTGTATTGGGTTGGTCTATTAAAAACCTCTGTAGAGTTCTTTGAATTCTTTCAATACTGATCTCAATACCACCTTTTTGAGATAAAAACTTTCTTGTTCTTTTTTTGTCTCGCCCGCGACGGAAGTCGCGGAAAGCGAGACATAGGCGTGCAAAGTATGACGGCGACGGCGTTAACTTTTACTATATACAGGATATTTTGAAAACCCTTTGATGTAGGAACATCATATTTTGTCCAGTGGTAGGACTAATCAAGTGCTACCTGACGGACATAAAATCATGTGACCTTGACCTCTATTGCACGGTCCAGTGACCACGTTAAGTTTCTCTGATTAGATCCATATCTCAATAACTGTAAGTGTTAGGTCAATGATATATGGTATGTAGGTTGGTCTTAGGTAGAACATGACAATCTGCTATATGGCTTTTGTCCTTGACCTCAATTTCATAGTCTAGTGAGCATGTTAATTTTTTGTGATTAGGTCATTTTCTCAGTAACTATAAGTGATAGGTGAATGATAATTGGTATATAGGTTTGTCTTGGGTAGTACACGACAGTCTGCTATATGGCTTTTGTCTGTGACCTCATTTTCATGTTTCAGTGAGCATGTTGAGTTTTCAAGTATCTATTAATGTATGGTCAATAATATTTGGTAAGATGAAAATGACATCCTGCTATTTGGCTTTAGCCCTTGACCTTATTTTCACGGTCTAGTGAACATGTTTGGTTCTCCAGTATCTTTATCAGTGGTAGGTCACTGATATTTGGCATTTTGGTTTTTGGTTATATATAACAGTTTGCTATGTTGCTTTTCTCAGCCAACATGTTAAGTTTTCTGAATTAATCAGAGTTTTCACATCTGTTTTGCGACCAAGTAGGGACGGGCGAGACATCAATTTGGGTCCACACTTGTTTTCTCTCTACTGTTTCTTCTTGTTTTGATCTTCCATTGCGGTAATTTGGTGAGATCAAAGACTCCTTTAATAATGTCCATTGTTTGCAAAATTTTATGGTATTTTTTTTATATTTTTTGTTATATTTTACGAAAGGATATGGAGTAAATGAACATGAGACCATAACACATATGTTAACTCCAACTGCAATAATTTTAATTAGCTGTATTGCCATTTCGGAAATGTTGTCAATCTTGTTTACACATCCTTTTTAGTCCCTTTTACTTTTCTTGACATCATTATTTTTCTGTTTTTTTCATAATTTCGTTCTAGGTTCATAAAGTTTTTTTACAATGATCTCTCTTCAACACTTTTCCATCTCTCTTGACTAATCAATGCAGAGTTTTGTTTCTCTTATTTCTATTCAGCTCTCACATTTCCTGAACAGTGTTGAAATATTTGTTCTCCTCTCTAGAGAGGAAAACAAGTTTCGTGAAAATTCCCGCCAAGTTTATTCGGAATACAATCCTCGGAGTTTTTCTTTTCGTCCGGTCATTAGAGAAACAATTTCCGCAACTATTAAATTATTCATATCTCGTTAAATAAATTAAAATTTGCAAAATTTATTTAACTCGATGTGAGAAATTTCATTATCAACGAGTTCTTGTCTTGTTGAGGAAACTTTATTTCTGTTTTTTATCCCACATTGGATTATGGCAGTTTCGTTGTATACAGTCTTGATGTTTTATCTATCTATGATTCCCTATTCATTTAGTTGTTCATACTGCAATGTATTAAATCTGTTCTTCATTTACAGATGAAAGTGCTGTCTGACTTTTGTTACATTAAATCGCATGTTTCATATGAAGCAGCCTTTCCGATTTTATGTAGTTACAGCTGTGATTTTATGATAATATAGTTGTGGTTAGAACAATCGCCAGCTACATCTCATTCTGAATCTCCCATTTAGATCTACATGGCCAATATTGGTGGTGGTGATTTCCGTAATTTATTGCCCACGTGTTTTAGTATCTGTGTTTTGAACATAGTCGCTGATTGTGTGATAATTTATTAATCAAGGTACGAAGTCCGGCTGTCTCGAGTTACTATCGTTGTTAACGTTTGTCTTTTGTCTTATTCGTGTTTTTCATGTATAGTTCCATATCAGTTATAATCTTCGGCCATTGTAGGAGTTTCCTGTTATCCACTTTTCTACAGTTATCATTAATATCATTCCCATCCACAAACACTTGTTTCATAAATAATGCCAGCCCAACTCTAATCTTTACAAGGTATCTAACGATGGTTTTCACCAGCCTTACATCAACTCGTTATTGGCTTATTTTTTAATTTCGATTGCATCGTTTGGCCTCCAATATATTTTTCTGTACAACTATGTCAGAATTAACAATGAAAGGATATGGAGTAAATGCACATGAGACAAAGTCTCTACAAACACAAACACAAAGAACCAAGCAATAGAGCAAAGCTTTTATTGTTGTTCTTCATCTTGAAGTGACCACGAGGCCTTCAACAATGGCTATGCTCATACCTCATTGCAAGTTCAAAACGCCCCCGAGCAACGCTACAACCATGTATCTTGCTTGTTATGGATGGCGTGTTGTCAATAAACATAACATTACCTGGGAAAATACACTTACAACTGCTGCCATCCGTTGCCCTACTAGAAAAATCGTAGAAATTAACTGAAACCAATAAACAAACACATGGGACTCTTCGAGTCAACTGGTAGAAAATTTTCACAATAAAACAATGAGATGTGGACATTATAAACAGAATGGTCAGATTAACATTTGGAAATTATAAAAAAATGGAAAAATTTGAAAGTAAGAAAGTGTATCCATATGAGATATTCTCTCGAGTACAAGTACACAATAACTGAAAGGTATACAGAGCATGCATCTCTCGCACGGACTCGCCACTGCAGCTGAGACAAACTCAAGTCTTGAGAATATTTCAACAAATATTTCTTAGTGTCCCTCCCGTCCATTCAATGAATAACGAGTTGAAGTGAGACTGAGTAAAACCTTAGTTGGCTGCCTTGTGAAATATGAGAGGAAGGGACAGACATTTTTTATGAAATAAGTGTCTGTGTTATTATCAGATTTCAGTGCATGAATGCTTACAATGCCGCCTTTGCCTTCTAATTTCCAAATTTTGGTGTTAACATCCCTAACTTAGTTTGCTATGTTGTTGTCGACAACTTGTAAAGTTTCATAGAAGATTCTTTAATTGCCTTTTCTTTATCATTGGTAGGAGCATGTACTTGAATGTCTGTGGGTTTGATGTATTTTGAACTAACTCGTGCCTCTATAATTCTATCACTGATTGGTGCACATTCATATAATAGCTCCCGGCACCTGAATCGGTTTTCAGGGGCTCTGGCTATAGAGCTGCCTACCGGGCGCGTCCCCAGGTGGTGGATAGGGGAATGTCCTGTCTTTNCGGGGTAGTCAGGTCATAATACGGAAAGCCTGACCGCGAACCATTGTAGCCAAACTGTGTGGAGAAACGCCACGATCCATGCAGTATAAAGACCCTTTCTATATTTCCTTAAAGAGAGCAGAAACATTGGGTGTCGTATAGAAGGCTAAATTTCCTGCCCCTACCTATTTCTCCCCTTTTCAGTGGCAATTAAATGTCGTTGCCCCGGTTGTCCCTTCCTGCTTGATTTCTTTCTTCTTTAAATTACATTTTTTAATTGATTAACGTCTTCTCGTCCTGATATAGCTGAAATATTGCTCATTGGACGTTAAACTCTAACTAATCAATCAATCATATAATAACTGATGCTTCTTTTGATATGATAAGTAGATGACGAAGTCTCTTGCTTGCCGCATGATCAATTCTTAACCAGTCCAGAAGCATTTATTGACCTTTACTGCTGCATAGAATTTAAAGCTGGTATATTGCCATTTCCACTGATTCCCGCACTGTTCGGTTGCATTCATAGTCCTTATGTTCCATGTACGAACATCTGTTATGTACTATTTTCCTCTAACATTATCTGGGAAGTATTTATTTCGAACAAGAATTAGAGAAAAGATTATTGAAAATTTATTGAAGCTTTGCTATCACTTGCCTTTATAGTTTAAGGGAAGCCTGAAAATCTGATACAACATCGATTGATTTATGACTTATTGTGGCAGTTACACTGGTCATAAAAATGTATTTTACAGAGCAGTGTCTTGCCACTTTTAACTTTCATTTCATGTGCGGTTATGATAAATTATGTCTCCTTCCGTGCACCTTGATTTGGAAACAAATGTTCGTCTGACCATTAAAATTACTCAATTTGAATTTTACATTATTTGTTTTAGAGCCCCTGAATTTGTCTCCTGTTATGTCTGGTGATGACACGGAGAAAAAACGTAAACACGACGACATCATGTCTAACTCCGAGGACGATTCAGATGACGAAGACCTACTTAACATGGATTTGAAAAACTACATTTCTGACGAAGATCCAGATTATGAGGTCAGAATTTTAATTTCTTTTGCCAAGAGCACAGCTCTGTTTTTAACAACGATAAATTTAAGCTTAGTAAGACTGAAAATTTTCGACATACTGTTGCCCTTTATTCCAGCTAGCACATATAAAAGACAGCTCATTATTTCGGTCTGATGCTCTGCTGTATACTTGTTGCTTGTTCTGATGAAGACTGAACTTCAAGGGGTTTCACTAAGCATAAAACCGATTGTTAATCTATTTCTTTTATAAAGACATGTTTTATAAAGTGTCGTTTTCTCCGTTAGGGAACAACATCGGATTCAGGTACTAGGACTGGTACCATCGACGGGAAAGGCGTTGAACAGTTGCCGTACAGAAAGCTAATACAAAATATTACTGTACAGTTCAGTTGCTTTACTCTATTCATTGTACCAGTCATAGTATAGTATCCGGTATTGTTACCAATACGGTGGTGTTTTACCCTCATCCTTTTTGTCTCGGAAAGCAAGACGAAGCCTGAAAGGCGTACAAAGCATGGGGGTGATGTAAATTTATGTTAAGGTTTTGTGATTAGGACAGTTGCAGTGGTAGGCCAACGATACTTCGTATGTAGATTGATCTTGGGTAGTACATGACAACATGCTATGTGGCTTTTGCCAGTGACTTCGATTTCATGGTCTAGTGAGCATGTTAAGTTTTTGTTATTAGTTCAGATTTTTAGTTCGCCTCAACGAAGTTGAGGGGGACTATTGGAGTACCCCCGGCGTCCTCGTCCGTCTACGTCTACGTCTACGTCCGCGTCCGCATTTGGGCATATATCTCTGCAACTATGCATGGTAGGATCATCAAACTTTGTATGCAGGTGCATCTTGGGCTATCTCACAGCCTCCAAGAAAATTGGGTCTCTCTGACCTGTACTTTCCGCTTGAACGACTTACATTCAAGTTTACAGTCACTATACACGGTAGGATCATGTAACCTTGCATATGCATGCATCTCTGATGGTAGGTCAGCATCCAGGCAAAATTAGGTCACTTTGACCTATATTTTCTGCTTGAATGACTTAGATTCAAGTTTACGTCCGAGTTCAGATCTCATTCACTATACATGGTAGGATCATGTAACCTTGCATATGCATGCATCTCTGATGGAAGGTCAGCATCCAGGCAAAATTAGGTTTTTTGCCTATATTTTACGATTTTTTTTTGATTGATTTACATTCAAGTTTTCGGACGAGTTCAGATCTCAGTCACTATACATGGTAGGATCATGTAATCTTCCATTGGCATGCAATTCTGATGGTGTATCAGCATCCAGGCAAAATTAGGTCACTTTAACCTATATTTTACGCTTGATTGATTTACATTCATGTTTTCGGACGAGTTCAGATCTTAGTCACTATACATGGTAGGATCATGTAACCTTGCATATGCATACATCTCTGATGGTTGGTCAGCATCCAGGCAAAATTAGGACACCTTGTCCTATGTTTTATGCTTGATTGATTTACATTCAAGTTTTAGGACGAGTTCAGATCTTAGTCACTATACATAGTACAATCATGTAACCTGGCATATGCATATAACTCTGATGGTAGATCAGCATCCAGACAAAATTAGGTCACTTTGACCTATATTTTCCGCTTGATTGATTTACATCCAAGTTTTTGGACAAGTTCATTTCTCAGTCACTTTACATGGTAGGATCATGTAACCTTGCATAGGCATGCATCCCTGATGGTACATCAGCATCCAGGCAAAAGTAGGTCACTTTGACTTATGTTTTTACGCATGATTAATTTATCTCCAAGTTTTCAGGCAAGTTCAGATCTCAGTCACTATACATGGTAGGATCATGTAACCTTGCTTAGGCATGCAAATGCGATGTCAACATCCAGTCAAGATTTTGTTACTGTGACAAAGTGCCATAACGAGGCGAACTCTGTAATCGTTGATTACCTATGTTCAGTGTTTATTTTATCGCCTGCGAGACACAGCGACCATGGATTCCATCGTCGTCGTCCACATTTGGTTAACCCAAATGTAAAACTTTTTATGAACTTCAATAACTTTCTCAAATCGTATTCAGTATCAATGAAATTTTCACAATATTCATTACGCCAATATTCATTATGGCATTCCAATTTCTGAGTGAACCGCCTTAGCGGTTCACGCATAATACAGTGGACATTTAATAATTGTAAGCATGGGCTATTCGGAAAACTTCAGGAAGTCATAAAAACTTGGGATACCTCGGTATTTTATATTGATGTTAGTGCTCTTTGATTTTATCATAAGAACCGTATCAAACTGGACATTTTACAATAATTGGGATTAATTACCATAGTTTATAGTCGTATTGGTAATAAATTCTGACAGATTTAATGGTTCAACTGGAGTTAAACATTTCTGTCTCCCCATCAGTAATTAATTATCCATCTCATAATGTTGTTTTATAGCTGAGTAAACACATTTAAATTTTATGTTAAAACTAACAAAACTCGCGGAAAGAAATTGCTTTTATTGTAGAAGATATATGCAAGTAACATGTTTTTACTATCTAAACCCATCGTTTGTATTATCATACATAGATTTATTATACATCTATGGTATTATAATTATATAAATGAGCAGAAAAATGAAGTAAAGAAATATACTAGTAATTGCTTTATTATAATATTTTAGATTATTCTTAAGACTAAAATTATAAATTAACTAAGTTAATATTTCCACAATCTTTTATACTGTACGCGTTAATGAAAGAAAGTTTTAAAAGAAATCACTGGTAAGTAAGAATTTATCTTGCCTTAATCAAAATGCGTCCATCGTTTTAGTTGTTTTTCATTAATGGGATATTACCCCTTTGAAGGCATGTAAAATGTTGCAAAATCTATAAATAAAGTCGTACGAAACGCGCAACCTGATACGACCGCAGCATGTCTACCACTGAAATTTGAACAAGTGTAGTTTGAAGTGAATGTGGACACAGTAAAGAGCTTGATACAATAATTAGCTGCACACACAAAAAGGAGCCTGACAGAGTAATTAGCAGGACAAAAACTAGGGAAAAAATTCATACCCTGACAGTGTACAAAGAGGGGAATTCAAAGAAAAAAATCCCATCTAAATCCGATGAAAAATAATACTTTAAGGCTATCTGCATGTTTTCAATTTTGGCTCGTTGGCCCTTCATAGTTCAGAAAGGGAACAAGTTTTCAAAATTCTGATGGTGCAGCACCGTATTAATTTTTCATAGTAATCCATTGCAAAAATTATACCAAAAATAAAAAAAATAAAATTTTTGAAATACGCCCCATTTATCTCATGAACGGTACATGCCACTTTGAATATGTTGACATATTACGGATTGGATATTTCCTAAGGAGCACAATGAAAGAAACCCCACCAAATTCGATAAATAATACAGATTTGCCAGTCAAAAATTTGAAAACACCCGATTTAACCATTTTGGCCCTTTTTCCATAACGCGTAAGACCAGGAAACATGAAATATAAACCAGGGCTTAAGCATGTGCCAAGAAACATCATACTCAAATTTAAAAAGGATTTGTTCACTAGAAACAAAGTTATGCTGTCCACCTACATGAAAATACTCAATTTTACCCGTTCTTGGCAATTTTTCTGAAACGAGAGGGGCCAGGAACCGGAAATTAGGACCGGCGGGCTTAAGCTTGTGCCAAGAAACCTCATACTAAAAGTTTAAAAATGATCCGTCCACTAGAACCAAAGTTATGCTGTCCACAGACGCCGACGCCGACGACGATGAAAGTATAATTTATATGTTAAAACACAATATAGATTGATACTTAAATGTATATACATTAGAAAAAAAAGAAAATATGCACGAATATATAGGGACCAACTCCGCCTTGCAAGAGAGACAAAAGTGAAAGGGCATGGAGTAACTGTGCAGAGGACAAGATTACACTATATACCTGGTACATGTATATCCAAGAAAACCCAATTTAACAGTGGATAAATTTCCAAATTTATACCGAAGGAATCATAAAATCCAAATGACATGGCAACGTAAGGATCATCAGCTCTCAAACGGTTCAATGTTCAACGATTGAAGGCTCTCTGAAAACAATAATTATTGTAGGCAGAGAAACTACTCCAAGGACAATCTGTATGTTTATAAAAGAAAAATACTGGGGCAAAAAATACAGCACTGTATTCAACACACAAAACTGACAGTTGAACCCAATTAAAACAAGATAAGATATGGGTAAACCCATATCCAAGGATACTCGATTGTTCACATACCGGTAATACCTGTACAATTTTGAAAAGGATCATTTTCAAACTAACAAAAAAAAACAAACAAAACAAAAAGATGCGTTTATGTTTATGATTTTTTTTTTATTTTATTTTTATGGGGTTCGTTACTTTGGATTCTTCTTGTTGTAAGCTCTCAGGATCACCATTAGCCATTTCTGTTTCTTTACAATATGGAAAATCGGGGGGG